>CAUYRH010017599.1:0-73184 GCA_963574655.1 Perodicticus potto
GGTAGTGCCAAAGAAGATGAAATATTTGGGAGTTTACCTGACAAAGGATGTGAAAGATCTCTATAAAGAGAACTATGAAACTCTAAGAAAAGAAATAGCTGAAGATGTTAACAAATGGAAAAACATACCATGCTCATGGCTGGGAAGAATCAACATTGTCAAAATGTCTATACTACCCAAAGCAATATGCAATATGCAATTTTAATGCAATACCTATTAAAGCTCTATTGTCATATTTCAAAGATCTCGAAAAAATAATACATCATTTTGTATGGAATCAGAAAAAACCTCGAATAGCCAAGACATTACTCAGAAATAAAAACAAAGCAGGAGGAATTATGCTACCAGACCTCAGACTATACTATAAATCAATAGTGATCAAAACAGCATGGTACTGGCACAGAAACAGAGAGGTAGATATATGGAACAGAATAGAGAACCAAGAGATGAACCCAGCTACTTACCGTTATTTGATCTTTGAGAAGCCAGTTAAAAACATTCAGTGGGGAAAAGATTCCCTATTTAACAAATGGTGCTGGGTGAACTGGCTGGCGACCTGTAGAAGACTGAAACTAGACCCACAGCTTTCACCATTAACTAAGATAGACTTGCACTGGATTAAAGATTTAAACATAAGACATGAAACTATAAAAATACTAGAAAAAAATGCAGGGAAAACTCTTGAAGGAATCGGCCTGGATGAATATTTTATGAGGAGGACCCCCTGGGCAATTGAAGCAGCATCAAAAATACACTACTGGGACCTGTTCAAACTAAAAAGCTTCTGCACAGCCAAGAACACAGTTACTAAAGCAAGTAGACAGCCCTCAGAATGGGAGAAGATATTTGCAGGTTATATCTCTGACAAAGGTTTAATAACCAGAATACACAGAGAACTCAAACGTATTAGCAAGAAAAGAACAAGTGATCCCTTCTCAGGGTGGGCAAGGGACCTGAAGAGAAACTTCTCTGAAGAAGACAGGCGCATGGCCTACAGACATATGAAAAAATGCTCACCATCCTTAATCATCGAGAAATGCAAATCAAAACTACTTTGAGATATCATATAACTCCAGTAAGATTAGCCCACATCACAAAATCCCCAAATCAGAGACGTTGGCGTGGATGTGGAAAAAAGGGAACACTTCTACATTGCTGGTGGGAATGCAAATTAATACGGTCCTTTGGGAAATATTTTTGGAGAATACTTCGAGCTCTAAAAATAGAATTGCCATTCAACCCTGTAATTCCTCTACTAGGTATATATCCGGAAGACCAAAAATCACATCATAACAAAGATATCTGTATCAGAATGTTTATTGCAGCCCAATTCGTAATTGCTAAGTCATGGAAAAAGCCTAAGTGCCCATTGACCCATGAATGGAGTACCCAACTGTGGTATATGTATACCATGGAATATTATGCAGCCTTAAAGAAAGATGAAGACTTTACCTCTTTCATATTTACATGGATGGAGCTGGAAAATATCCTTCTATAGCAAAGTATCTTAAGAATGGAAGAAAAAGTATCCAATGTACTCAGCCCTACTATGAAACTAATTTATAGCTTTCATATGAAAGCTATATCCCAATTCTAGCACAAAAATATGGGAAAGGGGCAAAGGAGGGTAAAGGAGGGGGGAGGCTGGGTGGAGGGAGGGTAATTGGTGGGTCCACACCTATGGTGCATCTTAGAAGGGTACAGGTGAAACTTACTAAATGTAGAATATTAATGTCTGAACACAATAACTAAGAAAATGCCATGAAAGCTATGTTAACCAGTTTGATGAAAATATTTCAAATTGTATATAAAACTAGCACATTGTACCTCATGATTGCATTAAAGTACAGAGCTATGATATAATAATAAAAAAAAAAATTCCCAAAGTATGCTGTTTTTGGAGGGTGGGAAGGAACAGGGATTTCTCTGAGCAAACAAGTTTGAGAAATGATTTTGAAGCAAATTTACTATTTCAAGATTTTTCATAGCCTTTTCCATGGTAGTGAGCATGAGATGTCCAAAAAGGAGTAGAATGTATAAGACAGAGTGGAAAGGAATGCAGTGTCTAACATTTCCCCCTCCTGGGTATTCCAACAGTGCAATTGCATGAGAGATATTTTAGGAAACATTTATCCATATATCTACGGCCCATAGGTAAAATGATCTTATCTAAATCTTACTTTATGAATTTGCCTTTGACTTCACTCATGGTAAATTTTAATGAAAACACAATCTTATTTATTAAAATATTTTATAATAACAACAAAGGACCAAAAATTGAAGAGTCCTCCAAAATTACATTTGAAAGAATTTTCATGTCCTAATCTCAAAAAGGATACCTAGTGGAAATGAAGCATGCTGAGATAATTTATTATTATTTGAACATGTTATGTTTTATACCCAGTAGAAACTAGAAATTTTCTGGTTTGCTCGTTTAGGATTCATTGACAGAAATACACACACACGTACAACGTGAGTGTATGTGCATACATGTACACACAAGCACATTTTATAGTAGAAATTCAACCAATTTTCAGGTTACAACAATAGAAATTACCTACTTATCTGGGCACTTGATATTAATTTTAGAATCACTATATTTTTAAAGTCTACTCTGTAATTTTTCAAACAGTGAAAAGGAACTAAAGAAATGCTGTAACATTAAATATTTTAAATGGGCTTAATATTACAAGACAGAAATCATAAAGCTCAAGAGAGTTAGGTAGAATGTCTTAGGATCATGCTGCCACCTTAGAGTTTGCATTTTTTATCTGTCTAGTGTGTGTTTCTTTTGCACTTTACTCTCTTCCACTCAAAAATTTGGGGAAGTTTATTTGGCTTTCTTAACATCTTTACTTTCGCATTTCTTCTGAAAATTTTTATTCGTCAAGAAATACCATAAAGTACATTTAAAGCAATATAAGTATGTAATTTACATGATTTAGTAGTATCAAGAGATCAGTCACCAATTTCTTTGTGCTCTACTCAACATGTTAAACTCAAGCTATTCTATAGAATTAAGCTCAACAAGGGTACTGTGAAATGATTGACTCCTTCCAGGAATCAGATGAGTTTAATTGAAAAGTCTTTTTTTTATGTATAATACAACACGGAGTTCATAACAGTGGGAAAACCTACTTTTCCCCCACTGTTCTAGCAATGTAGTCATTTTAGGGCAGTCCCAGGGCCTTAAGGGTTTCTGTGAACCTGGGGTGCTGTTATACAGTGGCTTGAATATAGTAGGTGCTAAATAATAGTTTGTGGCTAATATTCCCCATTCATTATTTTCTTGAACTCATGCTGCCTCTGTGGGTTTTGCCCACCTGGCCTGGGCTGTGGAAGGCTGGGAGGTAGCAGGTGGCTTCCGACTCCATGGCTGGGCAGGGGGCTTTCTGGACATTACCGCCGCCTGCTGGGCTCCGTCAACTGGCTGCATGTCCTGGGCAAATCATTCTATTTTCTTGTCTTCATTTTCAAGGGCAGGCACCATGTCCTATTTTTCTTTATCTCCCCAGTACCAAGATAGTTCCTGGTAAGGAAAATATAGCTGCTATTTTCTCCTTCTCCTGAGCAGGGAGTCGAGGGAGGGTGTGAAGGCTCTAACTAAGGCTCTCCCTTCAGCCCTCCCCCTTCACTTCCCTGCTCCTTCCCCAGACAACACAATTGTGTGTCCACACGGAAATGGGAAATGGATTCTTTGGAGAGGTGGATGGCACTGCTGACTTTTCCTTATTGCTTTCTTAACATGAAAGCTGGAATTTGACACATTGAGTGTTAACTCCATCATCTCTAATTTTTACCAACTGCCCCAATGTGGGCAGCAAATGGGCCCCCTGCCTGTTGCTTGCGTCAAGGCGCTGGAAATTCTACTCCTTTACAGTCCTGAGGTCACTGCTACCCTGTCCCTCCTGAGTTCCCCAGTCACATCATCAGTTCTGAAGATCCTTTCCCCAGCTCCAGTTTTAAGTATCTCCTCCAGGCAAATGGCCTGTCTCCTTCGCCATGTCCCCTTCCTTTGAGGCCTGGTCACTGTACTTTTCCTGACCTTCTATTCCCCCTGGGTCACCCTGGATCAGTGATTTTCCTAAACATTGTTTTTCTCATTTAAGAACCTCAAGAACTTAACAAAGGTTCTCTAACGCTTATCTCATCAAATCTAATTTTTTTTATTAAATCATAGCTGTGTACATTAATGCAATTATGGGGTACAATGTGCAGGTTTTATATACAATTTGGAGTACTTTCATGAAACTGGTTAACATAGCCTTCACCACATTTTCTTAGTTATTGTGTTAGGACATTTATATTCTACACTTAGTAGATTTAACATGTACCCTTGTAAAATGCACCTATCACATCAAATCTTATCTCCCTGGCCAGACACTGATTGGCTGGGCCTCCACATCCTCATCTTGCCTCGTTATCCACATCTTCACTCGCCATTCACATTTTACCATTATTTATAGCCTAGCAGGTGACGGCAAGAGCTTGGACTCTGACTCTGCCCCTTTCTAACCGTGTGACCCCAGGCACTTTTCTCAATCTCTGTGGCCCGCAGTTTCCCCATCTGTAAAGTGACAATAAAGCATTTACATTATAGGATTGTTTAAGGCACTTGACAATTGTTTGTGGCAGGAATTTTAGGAGATGATAGCAGCTGACACTTATACAGGGCTTGTCTTCAGTCTATTCTTAGCCTGTCTTGTACTTTTATTAGCAAAGTTCATTGCTGTCATGCCCCCGCCCCGTCTGCTCTGTCCTATCGTTGCTGTGTTTTCTCTGTGACCAGCTTCACCTCCCCCAATTTCTCTCTCATCAACTTTACTCGACCATGATCCATCTCTTGCGTTTTGGCCCTGAGGACGTGTGCCTGGTCCATGTTCCTTTACTCTGGGTGGTTACATTTGCCATCTTCCAGACATAAGGCCACGTATTGTTCCAGTACTTAGACTAGAGCTGAGCTCACGGCTAGTCTTTTCATGAAGGATTAAATTCTAATTATTATGCTCAGTTGATTAAAGGTGGCGAATTGACATCTTTTTTGGTAATTTGAATTACATTTTTGAGGATTTGTATAAAGCAGAGTTAACGGCCACCATATCAACTGTCACTTGGGGAATCGCATAGCACAAATCTTGCCTATTCGCTGGAAGGAAATTAAGCATCTGGTGCAGACTTCTCAATTTGGCTCTGTCCCCAGTGTTCCTGGTATCTGTTAATAGAAAGAGGTGCTTTGTGGGCGCTTGGAAAAGAATCTTAACTTTGCAGAGGAAAGGGTGGCATGGGGCCGGAGCTCCACCCTTGACTGGCTCAGTACATCTGGAGCTCATTGGATCGCGTTCAGGACAGGTCTGCTTCTGCAGGTCAGAGACCCAGGAATGTTGCCTTTTTATCAGAAGAAGACAAAAATGGTTCTGATACTCTTAACCCATTGAGCTGGGAGCAGATATTTGAAAAGGAGAAGGGAAAATATGACCCGAAGCATTTGGGTCATCGTTCTTTTTTCTGTGCCAGAAAAAGAACGATGTTTGATCTATAGCAGAGGTTTCGTTTGAGCAGAAGCTGTACAGGAGCGTCTATTCACACATGATGCTGATTGGGGTATGGTTTTGTTCTCAGCCAGTTGTTGGCATGTGAAAGAATTCTCAGAGGAAGGCCCTTTTCCTCCAACCCCTTGCTATTTTGTTTTATCAGCGTTTCCACAACCCTGACTTTCGAGTGAGTCTTCCCTCGTTCTAAGACCGTAAAACTAGCTTCCTAGAGACCGAGCGCTTCCCTGGGAACACAGAAAGAGAAAATATATCACAATTGTGCACGTATTTCTCTTATGCTCTTTTATATTTTTCCAATTTTATAGAGTATGCCTGTGTTGTTTGTTGCGAAAGAAAAATAAGTTCTATGTTTCTAAAACTATAACAACATTGCTTCTGTTCGTTAGTTCTGGGTTTTGAATTGATGACAGAATATTCTGGAGCTGGGAAACTGCACTGGCTGCAACATCCATCCCGAAGTCTGTGGTGAGACTTCCAGGTCCCTGGACTCGGGCCCCTCCCTGCCATATATTATTTTGTGCTTTAACACTTATCCTCTGAATTGAGACAATATGTCCCCATCTCCTGTATTCCTCTCCGTCCCCAGCGGGGTGTGTGCCCTTTGCTCTGCGCTTGCTTAACTCTGGAACATCCCCTCCTCCCCCCGCCCGTGTGAGGCTGACCCATCTGTCAAAGCTCACGAGCACCTGGGGCCAGCCACGCACAGCTTTCTCCTCTGAATTGCTGCTTTCATGTTCTCTGCAGTAACAGCAGACTCAGGATGTGCTTGAACTGACGTGCCAGCCACTCTCGGCTGTTTTTAGAGCATGTTCACATCTGTTACTTCGTCTCAGGGTCATGGAAGTGCTGGGTGGGATCCTGTCTTTATTTCAAATTTGGACATTTTGCTCATCATACTTTTTTTTTTTACATTCATTTTAACTTTTAAAGACGTTGCAATTAAAATGGTATTTGTCTCAAGAACCCAGACCTGTGAACCTTTGGCATTCCTGGTAGATTCTGCACACTAGTGCTGCCCCTTACATCACTCCCGCGAGGTGTGCTCGGGAGCTGTCACCGGCCTGTCTCATGGAAGAATGAAATTCATCTCTCTCACTGGATTCCGAGCTCCGTGAGGGCAGCTCCGCACTTCACTCTCTCCAAGCCTTCCCAGGTCAGCAGCGCTGGAACTTGTTGGCTTGTTTGCTTCAAGTCATAGCAATGAGAGTGGAGAAGGGGCTTGTTATTCGGCTATTGTGGGGCCCATGAATTTGTAAAAAGTGCAGTTGTTCTCCTGACCTCCCTGTGAGTACGCCCACCTGCGGACCCCACTGTACATGGAGGAAGTGAATTTTCTCTGCGTTAGGAATTTAGTGCTCATTTGCTAGGATGGTCCCAGAGGCTGTCAGGTAGAGAGGAATTTGAGAATAACCAAGTGGGGAGCCTGAGGGAGCTCAAAGATCAGATGGGCTCAGGAGCCTATGTTCTAGGGATGCTGGCTGTGGGACGAGGCTTGTGTTGCTCTAAAGGACGTGCTGGTCATTCTGAGATGCCCACAGCCCTTGAAGACTTGTCTGCACAGTTACATGTGGCACTGAGATGAACTTTTTTGAGTCACAAATGAAACTGTATTTACTTAAAATCTGTTCTGAAATAAAAACGTAGCAGTGTTTGCCTTTGAACATGGCTCCATCTGATGGACTGTGACTCAGGTGGGTTCACAGCTGGAGTCTCATCTTACACCAGGATGAGGGGACTGACTCTCTGTGCCATGACTCTGCACAGGTGGGGGGGTGATGGTGAGGGATCTGGGAGCCGGGCTCTCTATTGCCTACTTTTCCATTATTGGTCTGGGGTCATTCTGCCTGTATGAGGTTTGGAGACAAAGTGTGGATGAGAATTACTACCTTGAAAGTACAAAATAAAGAACATGAATAATATTCAGCAATAAAAAGACGTTAGTTATGGATCCGCACAAAGTCATGGAGGAAAGTGAAGTTCATATACTGCCCAGCAAAAGAACCCAGCCAGTCTGCAAAGGCACCATCCTCTGTGACTCCAGTTATAGGACATTCTGGAAAAGGCAAAACTATGGACACGGTACAGTGATCAGTGGTGGCAAAGAGTTTGGGGAGATGGAAGAAGTGATGAGGAGTGGAAATTCACAGGATTTTTAGGGTAATGAAACTACTGTGTTCGATACTGTGATGGTGGATATGTGACATTATCCACGTGTGAAAACCCACTGAACGCACAACGTGGACTAAACCCTAATGTAAGTGGTGGGCGTTAGCTGGTAAGAAGTTAATATCAGTTCGTTAATATTGTTACAATGTAACAAATGTTCTACGCTAATCCCAGATGTTAGTAACAAGGGAAATTGTGCATGTAGGGGTGAGGGAGGAAAACAGGGGAACTTTGCATCCAATATTTTCCATAAACCTGAACCTTTTCTAAAAAATAAAGTCTATTAACAAAAAAGAAAGGCAGAAAGAATGAAAAGAAGAAAGAAAGAGGAAGAAATAACAAACATGGCCTGTTTATCATCTTCTAACCAAGGGCCTTAGTTCTAAAAGCCATATTCTGGATAGAAGACTTGCTCCCCAATGGGACGGGAGGTGCGGCTCCTCTCCTGCTGAGTCTGTCACATTGTGTCAACTGCTTCTGTCAACCAGGCTCAGAACAGCAGAATCACCCCCACCCCCGCCCCAGCCCTGCCATCCTGCAGAGTCAAATGGAACCTTCGATAATGTGAGTCGTGACGGAAGGTTCTTGACACAGCGAACGTTCCCCTGGGGATGTCAAGTCTGAAACTTCTCTTTTGCAGAGCATATGAGCTGCCTTGATTGTGTGACAAATATTTTCTTGTACCAGCATAATCCGAGCCTTGGCAGAGGCTGGGTGAGGGCGCAGTGATGGGGAAGTGTTCTCAGAGGCTGGCAACATGGGATTTAGAAAGAAGGCAAGCGTTTTACATCCTTGACCCAGGAGCCCTGGGAGGTGGCTCTTCCTGCCTTAGTCAGGGCCAGCATTTACTGCTAATGACACAGAGGTAACTCACACTTACAAAGGGCCTTACAGCGTACAAGGTACTCATGACCATGACCACAGTGACTAGGTGGTCAGTGGTGAGGAACACGCCAGGTGGCAACATTCCATTAATGTTCACCTTAAGCCAGGAGCCAGAAGCCAGGCACTTTACAAACATAAACTTATTTAATCATTACTACAGAGGTGGGGTCTGTCATTATCTATTTCACAGACAAGAAGACTGGTGCCAGAAAGATTAAGTAACCTGGATGAGATTGCACAGTCATTAAGAAGCAGAGAAGGTGGTGGGGAGGTTTGATAGAGGGAGGGTAGAAGGCGGGACCACACCTACGGAGCATATTGCAAGGGTACAAGTCAAATCTGTCAAGTGTAGAACTTAAATGTCTTAACACAACAATCAAGTAAATGAGGCAAAAGCTATGTAGATCGGTTTGATGTAAGTATGTCAGATTGTATAAAAATATCAACACATTGTACTCCACATATGCATAAATATATTCATGATCTATGTGTATATGACTTAATTAAAAAAAAAAAGCAGCAGAGCAGAGTTCAGATCTGTCTTCCAGCTCAGTGTTCTGTGGCTTTCCCCCCAGACACACCTCTGGTCAACCCCTGGTAATAGCTGATGGTTGCAAGCCCAGCACTGTCCTTGCCCCAGGGGCAGACAGCAAACAGCTTTTTCCTGGAAATCCCTGCATATACAAAACGTGCATACGTATACATACAGGTGTGGTAGCTGGATAATGTCCTCCCGGAGATGCCGGTTCCTTGACCCTCAGAGCCTGAGCATTTGTTACTTTACCATGACAAAGAAGACTTTGTGGATGTGATTAAGTCAATAAACTTGAGATGGGAGATGATCTTGGATTATCCAGGTAGGTCCATTATAATCACAGGGTCTTGATAAGAGCAAGGCAGGAGAGCCAGAGTCAGAGAGAGAGAGTTAAAGAAGGTGAAGGCAGAGGTAGGACTGATGTGGTCCATGAACCAAGGAATGCAGGTGGCCTCTAAAAGCTGAAATGGCAAGGTTAAGGCCTCTCCCTGAGACCTGCCAGAATGAATGCAGCCCTACTGACACCTTGATTTTGGGACTTCTGACCTCCAGGCCTGGAAGAGAAAAAATTTGTGTGGCTTTAAGCCACTAAAGTTATGGTAATTTGTTACGGCAGATCAGGGAGTTGAGGTGCACACAGGCTCCCTCCCTACCCTCACAACACACCCACCCATGTACCCCTGCTCCTCTAGGGCCAGCTCGGTGCCTGTGGCCTCACAGTGCCTCGTCCCTCCTCTCAGGCCAGCTCCTGGGTGTGGCTTGTCACCAGGGCCCTGACTTGGTTCTCTAGTCCCTCTATCCGTTTGAGGCTCTCACCCCAACATATGCAGCAGACACTCTGGATGTTCTTAATTTCATCAGGAGAGGTGGGGGTGGTGGTGCACAAATCAGGCTGTGGCCCTGCTGGGGAGATTGGATGGTGAAACTACTGTGTATGATCCTGTGATGGTGGATATGTAATGGTACCATGTGTTGAAACCCACGGAAGGCACAGTGTGGAATAAACAACTAGTATACGTGATGGATTTCAGCTGATACTAATAAATCAATACTGAATATTGTTATCTTCCTGTTGAGTTCTGCTGTATCTCTCTAAGCATGGAGTTCAATATTTATTGTCAGGGAGGCTGGGGAGGGCCTGGATTATGCCTGTTGTCCTGATGCAAATACGACAAACTCCCTTTCTGTCTGAAATGTGACCTGGTTTGGATGACAAATTCTATGGTTGCCCCATCTGGGCTCACCTCTCAGTTGCCTGCATTTGACATAGTCCCTGAAAATTTTTAATTCCAAACTTGCTTCCTCTTGCCACCCAGTTAATCCATGCCTGATACCACCTCCCTGAATCACAGGATTGCCCACAAGGCCATCAAGCCAAACTCCCTGATTTTACAAAGGAGGACGCTGAGTTCTAGAGGGGTTAAGATCATACAGATCTCAGTGCCATACCAGGCTATGAGGTCAGGATTCCTGACTTAATCCAGTGATGTTTCCATGAGAAGAGTCTGCCATGCTGATTCACGCAGATTAGTGGATACTGGCAGGAGTCCTGTCCCAACAGAACCTCACCTTGAAGGAGGGAAGATATCATTGAAACACCTGTGTGCCCTGCCAGGCCTGCAACCTGAATGCTTGGAATTCTGTAGTCCCCTGTCTCAGGGTAGCATCTCTCTGCTCAACAATCTTTACTATTGTTATAAACTGAGTGTTTATTTTCCCCCAAAAGTTCATATGATGACGCTTTAACCCCTAGTGTGGCTATATTTGGAGATGGGATCTCTTAAGGAGGTAACTAAAGTTACATGAGGTCATAGGGTGGGGCCCTGATCCGATAGGATTAGTGTCCTTTAAGAAGAAATGAGTATGATTGTGATGGATGTATTACTTAGTTCAATGTAAGCATTTCACATTGTATATCAAAGCAGTACTCTGAACCCCATAAATGTATCAATGTACAAAGTTATATTTTAATAAAAAATAATTAAAAAAATAAGAGACACAGAGAGCTCTCTGGTGCTTTCTTCTTGTCTCTCTCTCTATCTGTCTCTCTTTCTCTCATGTGTCAAGAAAGTCCATGTGATGACACAGCAAGAAGGTGGCTGTCTACAAGCCAGGAAAAGAACCCCCACCAGAAAAACAACTGATGGGCATTTTGATCTTGGGCTTCCAGCCTCTAGAACCATGAGAAATTAAATGTTCATTTTTCATTGTTTCAGCCACTCAGTCTGAAGGTGACTTATACAGCTATCTCTCACTGAGTCCACATCTTTATGGTCAACATGTACCCCCTTCCTTTCCTGAGGTCTTTCACCCTCCCTCTCATGTTCCATAAGCCATTTGCGACCCACTCTAAACTGTGTACCAAATGTCAACAAGAATCGTGCAGCAATTTCTCTAACCTGTGTACCTGACTGCATGATTCTTGCTGATGTTTGGCGGCCCCCCAACCCTTAGTCACCCCCTCCCACCTCCACAAGTCAAACTCCCACCCCAGGGTCCAGGGCAGCTGGAAAACAGCTTTGTCCACAGCTCTTCCCCCATCTTCAGCCAGATTGGTTCTTCTGCCTCTGATAATAGAGGAAGGCCATGTTTATTGGGTTTACAGTGTCTCCCCTAAAATTTATGCCTACCCAAGAACCTCAGAATGTGAATTTATTTGTAAATAGAGTCTTTGCAGGTATAAGTAAGTGAAGGATCTTGAGATGAGGTCATCCCAGATTTAGTGTAGATTTTAAATCCAGTGACCGGTATCCTTAAAAGAAGAGAGGCACGGAGACAGAGGGACAAGCATTGTCTGAAACTAGAGTCAGAGACTGGGGTGCTGCAGCCGCAAGCCAAGGACCCCAGGCACCTCCAGAAGCTGGGAGAGGTAAGGAAGCACCGTAGGATCCTCTTTTAGAGCTTTTGGGCAGAACATCCCCCTTGATTTCAGACTTGTGGCATCTGTAGCTATGAGAGCATAAATTTCTGCTGTTATTTGCCACCAAGTTGTGGTATTATGATCAATTAAGGCATGCCTGGGGTACTAAGAGCCATGAATTATAGGTACCTGATTTCACACCTGTCCTTCAGCATACGCACCACATCCTAGCTCCCAATACCCAGTGAGCTTTCGAGCCATCACCCTGTGCAGAGTCAAAGAGGACATACCCAGGCCACTCTCTTTCACCACCCTCCTACACAGGGCCCAGCAGCTGCATCTGTGCTCCACAGCGTGGTGTGTGTGCCTGCCTGGCTCCGGGGGTGTGTGAACGGCTGGCAGGGATGGATGATAAAACTCCCAACCAGCACCCCAGTTTCTCCATCTGCTTGTTATGACTTGTCTCTTAGAAATGCTCTCAGGATTCTCATAAAATTGTTCTTCTAGGAGAATTTAATATTTTCCTCCAAAAACTGTTTTTTAGCTCTTCTATGCCCCAGCTCTCCAAGGGATGGGTGAGTCTGAGCACAGTTTGGATATTGTCACACAGATGTGTCTCCTAGGGGCCCAGACTCACATGCTTGGGAGAGCAGGTGTTTTAAATCTAACTGAAGGAGCAGAGGAGGCACCTCAGGTGAACACAGAGTCTGGGGGTGTGACAATAGTTGGCAGGAACATATTCATTTATGAACAGTGTTTCCTGAGATTTTCAGAGGCTGAGGTCCAGGCTGGCGCATGTATGTGAGAACCAGGTGATTCAGGTTATTACTGTTAACATGAAACTGTGTGTACCCAAGAGTGGGGGGGGGGGCGGACAGGAAAACTTCTGCTACAAGTGAGTTCTGAGGATTGTAGAAAATGCTCAAAACTCATTTAAAAGGAGATTTTAGATGAGTACTAAGTTGAGGGAAAACTACTCTGTTCATAAGTAAACCATGTGGCAGTTTCCAAAGGCACATCCTTATCTTCTCCTAATTAACGCGTGTCCACATCTTAATGTCTGGGAATGACTGTATGTGGAAATTGTACCCTTGGTGTGTTGGGTCTTCCTCATTGTTACGTGTTGTTTATATGTTGTTAACACAAGATAACAAGTGTTATGCATCATGAGCAAATAAAAATAATACTTGTCCTTCACTGAGTGCTTATTCTCTGAGACACAAATCACAGGGTCTTACAGATATTATTTCTTTTACTCTCCAAAACAAGTCTTTGAGGAGTGTTTGTCCATTTCATAGATAAAGAAATTAGGGGTCAGAAAAGTGGTGCTGTGGTCTGAATGTCTGTGTTCTTCCAAGCTTACATGTTGCAATTCTTACCTCCAAGGTGATGTTTATAGTAGGCGGGTCTTTGGGAGATGATAGGCTCATGAGAACAGAGCCCCATGAATGAGGTTAGCACCCTCATTAGAAAGGCCTGAGACAGCTCCTTTGCCCTTGCATCATGTGAGGACATGGTGAAAAGACACCATCTATGAGCCAGCAAGCCCGCCCTCACCAGCCACAGAATCTGCCTTGCTTTTGGACTTCCCAGCCTCCAGAACTGTGATCAGCGCACTTCTGTGTTTGTCAGTTACTCAGTGTAAGGTACTTTGTTATGGTAGTGTGAATGGACTACAGCCCTGATGTAGTCTCACACCCTTTTACAACCCAGCCCTCCAAGTTGTCAATATTGATCAGCTGAAGTTGGTTTTGGCAAGGAAGATGAAACCTCATTGCCCTCCTGGTGATAGCTTGCTCCCCATCTTGATGACAAGATGCTGGCCCACCAGCTACTTAAACCAGAAATCTAAGCTGCTGTAGGAGGAAGAGGTAGGGCAGAGAGTGCTTCTCCAGTATGCCAGCACTCAGGTGGACCAGCTCACAGGACCTGCACCCAATGTGCTCCTTCCTGTTGGAATATCCGCTTGGGACCATCAGACTCTGGTCACTGTCACCTGCCCCACAATTTGGCTGAACAATAGGCCAACAGTTGAGTGCAGAGGCCCCAACTCTGGTGACCTCAAAGGCCCAAGCACACCCTGGCTTCACTTTTACACCTTCAGCTCCACTGGCTAGTGCCATCTGTGGTCGCAGTGTGAGGGGAAGTCACTGTGACAGTGAGATGAAGCAGAGCTTGACTCTAGAATCTGCTACTCACTATTGCTGCGGTCCTAGACATCTAATTTCTCTGAATCATAGTATCTTCATTTGAAAATGGGGTTGTGGTGAGGATTAGACCTGGCTTAAAGTTCCTAACACACATCTTGGCAGAAAATAGGGACTCAGTAAATGATGGGTTAAGATTTTAGCCATGATTACTGAGAGTTATTTTTCTCAGTGTCCATATTTTATTTTTCCAAGTAAACTGTAAATTCTTTAAAAGCAGGACAGCCATCAGAGCACCTCCTGTTCATGTATTTGAGGGTTCCAAGACAGTGTGGAACACTGTTTCACACATAGCAGCACCTGATAAATGTATTCTCTGAATCATGTTTGATGTTACTTAATTTTAATTTCGGTCTCCTTTGACTTGGATTCTGATCTCTTTTGTCCTCTGTCTTGAATACTATACTTTGATATAGTATAGAAAGTTTGCTTTACTTTGCTGTGGGAGTGGTGAACATTCCGGAAAATTGTGCGAAAAACAAATATGAACAGAGGGTTAGAACTTCAACATCTCCATAGCTTGTGTGTGAAACTAATTAACTGGGGTTGTATAAAAACTTCTTTGGGAGCCCCCCCTTAGGAAGAGTTGAACCTGGAAGGAATGTGCCTCATCTACTGTGTGGATACCCTGAAGGAATGTGGGGTGGCAGGTAGCCCTGCATCCCTGGACGTGGTGATTCAGCTGTGACATCTACTGGGAGACTGCTCCCTTCTTTCAATGGGAGCTAAAACCTTGCCTAAAACATGCAGGCTGCCTTCACATTGGGGCATACCAAAGAAAGTCAAGAAACTTAATTTTCTTTCAAATGAAGGAGATGGCTTCTGACAGCCCTCTCCATTTGGAAATTTTGGGTGTCTGATCCAAGAGGATGTATCTGCAGCTCTGTCTTGGAACCCTCAAATACATGAACATATTTATTTGCAAGTTTGCATTGAATTTTCATGGACACAGTCATACTGGGAAAAAAATCAGAAATGGTCCTGCTAACACCCAGGAGAATCTAATACTGAATGAATATTTTTTAAAGCATGAGGGAATTGGCCCACAAAAAAAAAAAAAAAAATCAACATATAAATCTGCTAGAAAGAGTTAGAAAGAACTGGAAAAGGAGCTATGAGAAATATTAATTAAAGTTACAAGTTTGAGACTACTCATGAAAAAGTCAGAAATGTTTTCCTCAAGGTCAGGGTTCCATCAGCAGTGACTTTTTTTTTTTGCAGTTTTTGGCTAGGGCTGGGTTTGAACCCGCCACCTTCGGCATATGGGGCTGGTGCCCTACTCCTTTGAGCCACAGGCGCCGCCCCATCAGCAGTGACTTTAATTAAGAATAATGGGGTTGGAGAACCTCCACTCTCAACCCTGCATCATCATTGCAGCTGGGAAGACGGCTTCTGTGGGGTCCTGAGAAGAAAGCTAATGTGATTACTGTCTGGTTTTCATATTTCTCAAGTGCCAATCACATGCAATCCCTACAAGTTGGGAAGGAAGCTATGTGATTGCCTGAGGCATTTGCTCATGTGGTTTTAATATCATTCAGTGATTATTGATCACTTAATGAAGCTGTTCATGGATTACCAGTTTCCCTCCAGAGTTCTGCGTTAATTTCAGGCCAATAATATTCAGCAAAGTGTTTGTTATTCTTGCTTTGATAAAAGGTGAACATACGAAGAATTTAAAGTCTGGGCTCAATTCCAATAGCTGCCATGGAACATGAAGCTGCTGCTTCTTTTTAAAAAATATATTTGCTATAGTATAGAAAGTTTGCTTTACTTTGCTTTGGGAGTGGTTATTAATATGACTCAACAATAGGCTGGTGGTAATGTCATGCGTTTCTTATTCCTGTCCCCACATTTGTTGAGCTTTGGGAGTGGTTATTAATATGACTCAACAATAGGCTGGTGGTAATGTCATGCGTTTCTTATTCCTGCCCCCACATTTGTTGAGGAGATGTCCTATAACGTGACCAGTGCATCTGTGAGATTATAAAAATGGTCACTTTCCTCTTCCACCGCTCCCTGTTCCTGACCTGCACGGTGTGACTGTATAAACTTGTTCAATAAGAGGTAGTTCTGTCCTTCCCCAAACCCCTTGAATCTGGGTTCACACTGAGATTTGTTTGGTCAGTAAAACGTGGCAGAAGGGATGGTGTGTCAGTTCTCTCCCTTCTCGGAAATCTGCCCTGGTGCCATGTGAATAAGCCCAGGTTGGTCCCTGGAGGATGAGAGACTGTGGAACAGAGACAGGCCATCCCGGCCAGCCCTGGCTGACCTGATTGCTGACCTAACACACCTGAGAAATTCACTAAGCTAAGAAAAAGAATCAACCAGGGGAGCGCAACTCAAATTGCCGACTCTGAGCTGTTAACTTCTGGGATGGTTTGCTATGCAATGAAAGTAACTAAAACAGTGCCCTTAAAGAAGAAAAATTATCCTTGTTGTACAGTCATTATCAAAATGAGTGAAGTTCTTCACTACTCTCAAGGAAATCACGAAGTAGCTTTGGCCTGCTACTTATACAGCCTGGGCCAGCCTCTTCTTCCCTGGTCTCCTGCATCTCACTTCTGAGTCTTCTTGGCAGCAAGGGATGGCCACAGAACATAAGTAGAAGTTGGTCAAGTTCTTCTCTGAAAAAGGGACACTGAATTTTTGCACTCCTTTTCTCCATATTCCTAAGAGTGATGTAATTCCTGGACTACATGTTTCCCCCAAATGTGTATGTCGAAGCCCTAACACCTGATGATATTTGGAGAAAGGGCTTTTAGGAGGTAATAAAGATTAAATAAAGCTCTATGTGTGGGGGTGTAATCTCAGAGAATTGGTATTTTTATAAGAAGAAGTAGATTCCCTCCCCGCCCACCCCAAATCAGGGTAAGGCCATGTGGACACAAGAAGGTGTCATCCGCAAGCCAGAAAAAGAGCCCTTGTCAGAACCTGACAGACTGGCACCCTGATCTTGAACTTACAGCCCCCAGACCTGTGAGAAAATAGATTTTTGTTGTTGGCAATGGTTCTTTGGGTGGCATCTTTGGACAGTTGCATCAATACTAGTCACTCCTGCCACCAATTTTATGGTACGTGAGGAAAGCACACTTGGCCCTGTGGTCTGGTCCACTGTTCCTCAGTGTCTCTGTCACCTGTAGCCACCATTCCTCTGTGATGCAGGCAGATGGAACTCTTCTGGGGTGAGAACTTGAGGAGTCTCGGGTCCCTTTGGGCATATGTGCATTAGTCTGTAATCTGAGTGGAAGAGCAAGGCTGTGAACCAGGGCAGCACTTGTGCATTCAAGGGCCACTGTCCACCCAGGGGCATGAGTGATGGGACAGGGAGGGCTGGAGATCCAAGTCCTTGGGCCAGGACCATCCTGAGCTTCCAATGAACCTGAAGTGGAAAAACGTTGGGTCTTAACTGTACTGGGTCTGGTCCACCCATCTCTGATGGGTCAGATTTGCATGGCTTAAAGACCTGGTCCTTCCAAGATCAAACAGGTCACCCCGCATTTAAACACTCTGTTGCATTTGAAACCACCATCTTATCACTTCTCAGCCTTTTGGCTAAGATCAAATGCATCATCTTTCCTTGTGCATATTGGGGCACAGGGCTGCTGCTCCTTGAAATCTGACTAGAAGACATGTCATCTTCAGCTTTGATTGCCTCATAGAAAGGCAACAACATATAAATTCTTTATATGTTCTTATCAAAGCATTATAGAAGGAAATGGGGGTAAGGAGCAAGGAAGAAAGGGTGTCTGCCTGCTATTTAATGCCACGCAAAACAACAGTCACTGCATTTTTGCCAGGCAGCATCACTGAACACTTTCCAAATATTATCTTGCTTAGTTCTCAGCATAACCCTATCTTCTATGCACCATTATTATCCCCATTTCATGGATGAGGAACTTAAGGTCTAGAGAGATCAAATGCCTGGGCAGACCCCAGGTGGCTCAGGATGCAATGTCAGGATTTCAGGATGAAATGTCTTGTTCCTTGGCTCTCCATGGATTTGTATGACAAAACCAAGTGATTTAGAAGGAATGTGGGTTTCTGCTAACTGTAGGAGACCTACATATGTCTAAAGGATTAGGGCTATAGTTTCTCTAAGACCCAAGAGCAGTATTTGGCTGGATAACTGCTTCGTTTCCCCCTCTCCCCCTTCTGCAAGCCTTTGGAGAAAACTGTAAACAGGACTGAAATGGTAAAGCTAATCAAATCCTAACCGCACGCCCTCCCTCCCAAAGGATCATACTGGTGTTTGCTAATGTGACTCCTTCCTGTTCAAAGTTTAATACCTCATCCAAGGGCTCCACAATTACATTTCCATTACTTCCCACTGTTTATCACAGTTGGATTGCAAAAGCCAATTTACGTTGTGATTTCTCCTCTGCTAGAGCCTTACTGTCTATTTTTAAATTTGTTTCACAATCCAATTGGCCAAAGTATAGGCTCCATGATGCTGCTGGAACGTTGGCCCTGAGAGGGACCTTGTCCTCCTGCCACACTGCGCCCAGAGCGTGAGGTCACAGGAGGCCCTGTGTCCTTGAAGATGCCTCCAGTTCTGTCTCTCTCCTCTGGGGCAGTTTCTGATTAACCTTACATTTAGGGGCATTTAGAAAACAAATTTCCTCATGTAGAAAAATGATAGTGTTTCCTCTGCTCTGGGGTTTGTGAACCCAAATTCACCCTGAGGAGAGACAAGTGAATTGTCCCAGCATGACTTGTGGCCATTAAAATTCACTCCATCATCGCTCTGTGGTCCTTGCAAGGGTGACCTGTGCATTGAGCTGGAGGCCAGGTTTATCAGGGGCTCCAAGAGAATAAGCATGTTGTCCTTTGACAAGAAGAAAGAAATATGTCAAGAACACTAACTTTAGAGATGGGGGGGACATCTGGGCAAAAAATATTTTTATCCACACAATCTTAGTTTAAATAAAAGAAGGAACCAGAGTACATAGAAGAAATTATAATTCTAGCGTGGTTTTAACCATAGAGGCCTAGTATTTGAAGAGGTTTATCTTGATGAGAGATTTTATTGCCCACCTGTCTTCCCTTCTTACCATTCTTCACGGTGGCAGGCAAACAAAATACGCCTATCAGCATTGCTTTTCCAATCTGCCAGTGACAAAGTTTTTTTTCTTCAGTTTGCTTTTATAATGTTCATTTTTATTGTTACATAATAGAGACACACAGCTTCGGGGGACTTGTGATAATTTAACACATTCATATAATTTGTAAAGATCAAATCAGGGTATTTGGGATATGCATCACTTGAAATACTTGTCTTTTCTTTCCGTTAGAACATCCCAATTCTTTTCTTCCAGCTATAAAAATGTCCTTATTTTCTCCCACCTTATTTTTGTTGAATGAATGGAGCAGGGCTTTTTTATTGATATTAGAGAGATGTGACTTTATCCATCAGTGGTTGAATTTTCTTGTGGTCTGGTTAATTGCCAGTGAATATACAGAGGCACACATTCTTCTAGGCTGATAGGTTTATCAGAAGGCAAAATAAGAGAAAGCGAGTGAAGAAACTCTGCAATTCCTGGACCACAGATGCTTATGCATCAGCTGAGGCCCCTGTGAGCTGCTCTGCGGTCAGTGGGGCGTCCTTGGCATAGACTTCACGTCTCCAGCAGCCTCGCCATCTCTCGTTCTGCGGTTTCAGCTCAGATGCTGGCTGGACCGCCAGCTGCCCACATCAGTCACCAAGTTAATTACTTTTGTTTCCTTTGAACTCCATTCTCCTCTTTGCCTCCATCCCTGTGGCCCTACTGTGAAAAGCACAGGCCCCTCCTTGCTCATCTCTTTGAAAGTCAGAAGGATAAACATGTTTAGGCAGCAAAGCAAATCTTTTGCATAATATTATGGGAAGAGCACAGGGTCCCACGGGGGAGGGGACTGAGACCCTCTTTGTCCCTTTTAAGGTCATGAGGAGGCCCACAGAACCCGGAAAAGGACCTTCTTTCCATTTGTCAGGATGGGATGGCCTGATCCTGAGGAAGCTGGAAAGGATTTAGGGAGAGGAAATTTCATGGTTTCAGTGTTATTTCCAGAATGTTCATTAAAGAAAGGCTTCTTTTTGAGAGGCTGCCTTCTCATGGCTTATCAAACAAAGCAGCAAATAAACAACTTCCATTTGTAGGTGAAGGGATGGTGAGAATGGGAGTCGGTACAGCAGGCCAGGCAGTAGCCGGGGAGCATGGAAATCAGCAGATGACTGGGTCTGTGACACCAGGGCTACCCCGCCTCGCCTACATCCTCAGCCTTGTGCTACCTGGGAAGATACAGTGCAATTCGAAGCCATCGCTGCCTGGGCACATCTGTTCTAGTGAAAGGTGTGGTTGACAAGTGAGACAGCAAGCCTGCATTGCTTGCTGAGCGCCAAGCTCTCCCTGTAATTTGCACTTCTCTTCTGGGCCTGGCAAGAACCATGCAGGTGGGGGGCCATGCCAATGCAAGAAAGGCTCAGGGGGGTTTGCCCAAGGTGTGCAAGTGGGAGGTTCGAGAGCTGGGCTCTAAGCTCAGGCTATTCTGACTTCCGAGCTCAGGATCTTAGATACTTTGCCACACAGCTTAGACAAGGCCTGGTGCCCACCTCACCACTCAAGTGGAGGTTTGCTTGAAGTGAGTTAATGCTGTGCTCCTTTACTGTAAAGGGAAGGTGGGAAATCAAACATGTGTGAAGAAAGCAAGGATAATCCATCCATTTAAAAACATTTTTGATAACCTCACAGGAAGACACATATTTTTCACTGTGACTTATGTGCAGGTGTGTGTGTGTAGACCCTCAACAGTTTCATGGAACAGTTCTTCCCTCCTTGCCATGTACTCTGCACTGAAAGATTTTCTGCTGTTTTTCTCTATTTCAGTTTTTAAAGTGCTGGCTAAATTTATTTTCTTAAATTCATTTTACATCTACAACCTCTGGGTTGTGACCCGGAATCACAGACACTGGTTAACAGTGGCCATGTCTCTGGAACAGACTGTCTGACTGGGGCCCCGATCTACTTAGCTGTTTCACCTTGGGACATTTCTATAAATCCTTGTGCCTCAGTCTTCTCACCTATAAAATGGACATAGTAAAATAAGACCAGCTCAAAGAGTCATTACATCAGCTAGCTAAAATGATGTATGTGAAGTGCTTGAACCAAAGACTGGCTGGCAAAAGTAAAGACCTTATTAATGTTAGTTATTCTTGCCTGATTATTATAAATGACTTTCCAACAGTACATTTGTTTTGTTAGGTGGGGCGCTCATATCTGCTGCATCATAACCTTTTTAAAAATGAAGGCCATGTGTATCTATGGGAAGGATGCAATTCTGTCTGTGAATGAGTCAGAGGCCTGGATAATGATCACATAAAATCCAACTCTTCTATGATTTAGAGGCAAATGTGGCTGATATGAAGCAGGCAACAGAGAAACTAAAATTCAAAGTCTGAAGTATGTTCATAGCACAAACATGAGGTCACCGAGAGGGGGTTAAATTATATTAGTCTAAACTTTGTGTAAAGGAGTTGGAGAAACATGTAACACAGTTTGAAAAAATTTCCATCAAGGTAATAAATGAAAGCCAAGTGCAGGCACCTTAGGAGTGAACTTGTTTTCTGGAACACTGATTTGTGTGGAGGCGTCCTCCCCATGATGCCTATGGGACATGAAAGGTCACCTCATGGAAACTTTTCTAATTGTTTATAATTATATAGCAGGAGGTACTGGGGTGAGGAAAATTAGGATAAGAAGAGGTTAAATCAACCCTCCAGGCAGGTGTTCCTTTTGAATAAAGTCAGGGAATTTCCTCGGGTAAAACCCTAGAAAAAGTGAGGGCACCAAATACAACCACACTTTTCTGAGGCCTTAAAAAGAAAAAGCAATAATCTCTTTAGGGCATAGATCACCTCTTTGAGGTGGGTATTATTTTATTATGCCTATTTTATAGATGAAGAAACTGAGGCACAAGGGTTTAAGGAACTTTCCTTAGGAATAATCTAAGGCATTTACCCTCTGGAATGTCTCCCAGTTTTGATGTAAAGTGATACAGTCTCATCTTGCCCCTGTCATTGAAAAAGGAGAAAAATGATAGGTTCTATGGAGAGCAACTCCACACAAAGACTGGCATCTGTGGGGGCAGAGTGGTCTTTGACTGGTCACTTAGCTGTGGGGCTGTTTGCTCTCAGAGAGTGGGGTTTATTTTTGCATTAGCCCTTCCTTTGCGCCCTTCTGTATGGCAGTGCATGGAGGCCAGGATGCTGCCAAGTCGAGTGGGCAGACCTGATGTCACTTGCTCTGGCTGGATCAATGGCCCTCACTCTGCCTTTTCTTAGGACTTAGTGTGTTGGAAATGAAGCAAAATTAGAGTGATATTTAAATAGATTCCTCCATTAAAATGGATTGACCCTGTGAACCCGAATCATGTCTGACTTCAGTTCTAAAGGTACAAAGTGGCTGGCTATTTTGGAAGCCTAAGGTGGCAGGTGCCAGGCCATCAGCCTGGCCTGCAGCACCATAGGCAGGCCCAGGCTTCATCTCGTTTGTGAGTAGTATCCGGGTCTGCCTTACTTTCTAGCCTATTCTGTCCTACAAAATAAAGGGGGAGGCCATTTCTGAGGTCCATTCTCAGATTCAAGGTGGCCAGAATGGGACCCTTCCTCCCCTCCCCTCCCTGGGTCACCCTTCTTCCCAGATGTGGCCCTCATCACTGCACACTGGAACCCCCGTGTCCCTGTGCTGTTGTTAGACATTCTCAATGGCCTTTCTGGGTTTTCCTCTGTGCCTTTTTGTAGTTCCCATGCACAGGGATGAGTTAGATACAGTGAAACAAAGGTGGTTCTGTGTCACCATGACAATCCGTAGAACCCACTGTCTGGAGTGACTGGGATGACAGGATACTCAGTTTTAGAGTTTATAGTTTATGTGGCTTCGTCTCTATGCCAGAATGATAACGATGAAAACAAGGTGGCCACACTACTGACTCACTACCAACTGATATTTTCCTGCCTGTTTATTTTTTTTCCTACCCATCTACCACCCACAATGGAGGTACTTGCCAGACACCCATTGTCCCTGTCACCCTCACAACTCAGGGGTGGCCGTGTTTCCTTGTCCTGAGGGGAAGTCAGCAGATGAAATGGGTAGAGGCGAGATGGGAGAAGAGACCCTGCTGGCCCCATCCCACCTTTGAACCTGGCCGGGGCACAATATGACATGTAGAGCTGTGGCAGCCTTCTTACCTCCAAGAGGGGAAGGTCAGGGAAGAAACAAAGGGACGTAGGTCCATCACAGCCTGTGATCCTACGGTACTGACCTGGACGAGCTCCCTCTGGACACCCGCAGGTGCGATTTATCAGTAGCGCCCTAGTATTCAAGTCAGTTTAGTCAAACACACTCCCATCTGCAGTTCAGAGCTTCCTAACTAATAACCTACAGCAGGGGGTCTCAACCTTCCCAATGCCACGGCCCGTTAACATAGTTCATGACCCACAGGCTGAGAACCGCTGACCATAGTAGCCTCGTTAGGTAACCGCGCTACACTGGGCATTGTGCTAAGGGCTCCCTGGCACCTCATTCTAATTATAGCACAATCCCAGAAGTACATTTATTACTAGTCCTGTTTTACAGATAAAGACAATGAAATTCATAGACGGAAACTGACTTTGATTGGCAGGTGGTCGAGGTGGGGTTTGAGGCTGTGCTTCCAAGCCCCTCGCTCTGTGCCTGGGACACGAGTCAGGCAGCCTTCCACACGGGCTCTGGAGAGGCCCCAAGAACGCTCTGTCTTTGCCTTGAATCCTTCTGCCCGCTGGCCTCACACCCTGCGAGTCTCAGTCCTAGGATGCCCATCAGGGGTTGCTTGGGGGTCTGTGTACTTGTGTGTGGTTAAACTACACTGCTGCTCTGAGAGAAACAACATATAGTCCCCCAAATCCTGTACATGAATGTGCACAGCAGCGTCACTCACACCGGCCGAAAGGTGGAGGCAGCCCAAATGCACATCACCGATAAAGGACACGGGCTCCATCCATGATAGAGTGTCATTCAGCCCACACTGAATGGAGCTAAGACATGCCACAGCACAGATGAACCCTGAGAACAGGCCAGGTGAAAGAAGCCAGAGGCGAAAGGCCACGTATCGTACCATCCATTCAGAACAGGGACTTCGACTGAGACAGAGCTGGTCAGTTCCGGCAGGGGGTGGGTAGACGATGGCCAGAGGGTACAGGGTTCCTTTCAGAGGTGATAAACATCTTCTAAGACTGGCATTGGGAATGGCTGCACCTGTCTGTGAATATACCCAAACCCTGCATTGGACCCTTTAAATGGGTAGGTTGTATGGTACATGAATAATATCCTTATATCTCAGGAAGGATGTTTTTAGAAATGCCAGTGCTGTCCAGGAGGGAAGCACCTTAGCCAGAGCCAGTCACCCAGCATAGGTGGTCTTAGGCTCCAGCCGCTGTGCCAGGGGCGGGGTGGGGGGTGGCAGCTGGGCGAAGCGGGGAGCAGGAGACGTTTAGCTCAGAGGGACACTGGAGGATGGCGAGGGAAGGATGGGAGAGGATGAGTCCCGTTCCTCCACTCACTCCCTCGAGAAAGGCAGTAATTATGAGCCGATATAGGCAAGACCAAATCCTTCTGCCCCAGGGGAAGAACTAATGTCCCAGCCAAGCGCAGCTCAGATCACAAACATTGAAGAAATCAAGTATTTTCACATCTTGTAGAAAAGAACAACCCCCCAGGAAATTTCTCCTCAAATATGTGCTCCAAGTTCTCTCACAAAGTCTGATTTTTCTGAGCTGTCTACCAAGTTTCCTGTGTGCCACTTGGAAGAATCACTGATTATCCTTGACTCTCGTTTTTTAAAGTATGGTTTGGTTTAAGGATCTCCTCACCAGTCCTAATTTCAAGGGTGCACTTTTATGACAGATTTGCCTCCCTTGTTATTTTTCCTGTGGAATCTATTTTAAAGTTACCATCTTATTAATTTTTCTCCAAAATTTCTATGACAATGTGGTTTTTCGTAAGAGAAGTCCCTAAATCCTCTGCCTGTTACAGCTTGGAGTCCTTACCGCTATGATAGCACCAGAGCCGTATACAAGTTTATCCTTGCCTCTGTACAAAGTGACCCTTCCGCAGCTATAATTCTCACCTAACGTTCTAACTTGGAAATGGAGTATTTGTTGGATCAAACTGTGCCCTCTTTCACTGGAATAGAGACTTTAGAAGTAGCTGGGCAGTACAGCAGGTGAGCTGATTGTTGGAACTTTATCCTGAAAACTGAAATAAAACTTCTGATAGTAAGTTGACCTGATAGCGAACATAATTTTGGATAGTTACAACTAAGCTCCTGTTTTCAGAAAATGACCAGGAATTAAATGTTGATTACTTTTCACCTGGGTGAATTTTCTGACAAAAAGCGCATGATAGTACAATCAGATGGCTTTCCTTTTACACAGCGAGCTTATTAGCAAGGCCCTAGAGGGTCAGTGCTGCAAAAGCAGGCAGGGTGTCCTCTCCCCAAGGCCTCTGATAACCCCGGGGCTCGCCTCACACTCTCTGGAGCCACACCCTGTTTGCCATCTTCTCGATTGCTGTGTCCTCAAGGCTAAGTCACCTTTATCAGTGATGTCCTCTCCTTGGGATGGCAGGAAACCCCTAACACCACAAGCTGTGACTTCACAAAATCCCACACCTCTCGCCAGATTTCACTTTTTGCTTTGCAAACCACACGCACTGGATTATCAGGTAGGATCCTGACTCCGAGGAAGACTGGACCACAGGGAACCGTGGGGGCTGATGAGGGTGGGGAAGAGAGACAGTGGTGATCACAGGGAAACCAGATTTGCGGGGAAACTTGGTTACAAGTGGTCAGCTCGTAGGGAGTATTTTTGTTTATGACAACTTTCACTTTGTTTACTTAACTAACTTCTCAGAATCAGATACCAGGATCCCTGGATGTTACCTGGAGATCTGTGCCCAACTCATTGGCCTCAGTCTCCTGGGTATAGGAGAGCCTCCATAGTTAACTGCCTCCCTACACTGACCACCTCCTTAAGTTGACTTAATTCTCATAGACTGGACATGTACCACATGGACGTATGAGTACAGCAGACCCAGTCCTTATGTTGACCACCTCTGTGTGTTGACCAGTTTGTGACAATCACTTGGGTGGTCACCTTACAGAGAGGCTCTACTGTATTTTGGATTAAAGTACACCTTCACTTTGTCTGAGTAATCTTGCAAATAGCCCCAATTTCTGGCTTTCTTTCTTTTCTTTTTTTGTAGAGACAGAGTCTTACTTTGCCACCCTTGGTAGAGTGCTGTGGTGTCACACGGCTCACAGCAACCTCCAACTCCTGAGCTTAGGTGATTCTCTTGCCTCAGCCTCCCAAGTAGCTGGGACTACAGGCGCCCACCACAACACCCGGCTATTTTTGTTTTTGCAGTTCGGCTGAGGCTGGGTTTGAACCCACCACCTTCGGTATATGGGGCCGGCGCCCTACTCGGTGAGCCACAGGCGCCACCCCCGGCTTTCTTTATTGCTTGTGGTTTGATAACAAATGAACATTTTAGAGGATCACTGTGTTCAAAGCTCTAAGCCACCGACGGATTTGGCAGAGGCCCTGTGCTCCTCTCCTGGACGCTGGCTGGCGGACTCCACCCTCCTCAGATCCAAGCACAGCTGTCCTGACTTCTCTGTGACCTGGGCTCTGTTCATGTAACTCACTTGCCTCCTCTCCCTGCAGTGACAGGTGCCAGTCTCCCCAGCCCGACCATCACCGCACCTGGGGCACAGGGTCACCATGCCCCCCTTCTCTAGTTCTTGCTATTTTCTCCACCACTGAAGTGGAGGCTCGGAGACCCTTGCCCTGACTCAGAGGGGTGTGGTCAGGGCAAAAGAGGTAAAACATAACAACTTACATCTGTTTGTAAAGTGCCCTTCACATGAATTATCTCCAAGTTATTTCTCCCCAGACAATGCTTGCGACGGGCATGAATGATTTTGTCCCCAAAGTGGGTTAATAGGATCTACAGTGACAATGCTCAGAGCAGGTATGATTTGCCTCAAATTATCCAGCCTACAAGTGAGGAAGCTGGAGTTGATTCCAAGATGTTAGACCTTTCCACGGAAGGACCTGCCACTGCCTGTGGTGGGGAGGAGGCATGGCAGTGATGAAGGATCCAGGCGTCCTTCTGTCCTTTACTCATCCTGTCTTTTCTTGGGCTTCTTCCTAGGCAGGAAGCTCTTTTTGCAGAAGGAAATGTTCCCAAATTCCCCAGTGTTCAGGTCTGGCAGACAGTGGCAGACCAAATAATATCCTCTCCAAGAAGTCTACTTCCCAATTGCTGGGATCTGAGAATATGTTGCAAAGGACTTTCGGATGTGGCTAAATTAAAGATCCTGTGATGGGGAGATGGTCCCGGATCATCTGGGTGAGCCCGAAGTAATCACAAGAGTTCTTGTCAGGGAGGGGCAAGAGGCTCAGAAAAAGAGAAAGGTGATAATGATGACAGAAGCAGAGACAGAGATGGGGAGAGGCCGCCCTGCTGGCCGTGAAGATGACAGATCAGGCCAGAGCCCAGGAAGAAGCTAGAAAAGGGAAAGAAATAGATTCCTCCTTAAAACCTCCAGAAGGAACACAGCCAGGCCCACCCGTCTTAGATTTCTAACCACAGAATTTATATGAGGGAATAAACTTATATTGGTTTCCAAATGCTGCTGTAACAAATTATCTCAAACTCGACGGCTTAAGACAATACAAATTTAAATGATTCCTAGGCATCCCCGAGGAAAAGGGTGTTTTAATCATCTTGAAGATTTCAAGACTCCATGGCAAATGAGACCTGCTCAGAAACAAACCAACAGGGAGAAGGCGGCCTGCGGGGGGCCCGGGGGTAGAGGGGGCCCGTGGGGGAGAGGCACTTCAGACTTCAGCACCTCAGTAATAGAGCTGTGTGGTTGCTGGCACCTCTTGCCCAGAGGCCAGCGGCATCGTCGGCCCTGGGTGTGCACACTCAGAACCTCCACTTCTGGGTTGTTTTCTCCATCAGTATCAGCAGGACTTTCAACTGATCAGATTTGGTGTGGATTTTGAAGACTTTTTGAAGAATATGAGTTTCAGATAGTTGACGCTCTCAGCTCATTGCTGTCCAAGCACGGGGACCTGGTTAATAACACGCCAAGCTTTTGACAGCGATGTTGAAAACTGTGGTTTTCTCTCCAGGGCCCATCAGAAGAGTGGCAATGTGGTGGGGAGCAAAGAATCCACCTATCACCTCATCAGAGACTGTCCCCGCACTGGCCACAGAGCAGCAGAGGAGGCCTTGAGTCTGCTTTCCTGTTTTGGGTGCCTGCCTTCAGGAACAGTCCTGGCTGGAAATCTGTGACCTTAAAGCCACACTTCACATACTGCAGTGTCTGTGTGACCTCAGAAAGCACTTAGTAGGGGAAGACGACATTCCACTGTAGAAATAAGACACGATGATGCTCGGGCCAGAGTGGGGCTGGAGATTCATGGGCTATAGTGAGTCTGCCAGAATCATAATGACAGCATTTGTCATAATTCCTGCCACTCTAATTGACTTCAAAATCTTTTCTTAGGACAGTGTTGGGCAGTATTTCACTGTGGGAATTTGCTTTTCAAGGTGATTTTACAGCAGACTTCACTGCTGTGGGGTGATTCTGCCCTTACTTTGGCAGAGAGGAACCTCTCCCCCTCTCACGTTGTCCATGGTGGAACAGACCGGAAGGTAGGGTGACGAAGAAGTGCCATCCTGTCTACTTCAAATTAAAATGAACAGAGGGCATCTACTTTCCACATAATGAAGGAACAATATTTTACCTATGTTTATTTCTTTCATGGCGTGATTCCATCTGCGCTGGGCTCACCTTTTGGCTATGTCCTTGACATCCAACTCCTGACACCAAGGAGGCCAGGGACACGGAGGATGGAGGGAAGTCCTCATAGAGTGGGGGGCCTTTGGCAGGAGAACTCTTTCTGATGTTGCCAGCTTTTTACTTCTTTCTAAGTCTCTCTCTTAAGCTCAAAATCCACACGAACAAAGGTGCTCTGTCCATAATTAAAAAATGGGCAAAGGATTTGAATAGACAATTCTCCAAAGGAGTTAGAAAAATCTCCCATGAGCACCTGAAAAGATGCATCATTAGTCACTAGGGAAATGCAAATCCAAACCACTTTCACACCCACTAAGATGACTCTAATCAAAAAGACAGATAATTACAAGTGTTGGCAAGGATGTGGAGAAATGGGAACATTCACTCATTATTTGTAGGATTGTAAATGGTGCAGCTGCTGAGGAATCAGGTTGACAACTCATCAGAGGTCAACATAGAGTTACCCTGTGATCCAGTAATTCCACACATAAGTGGAGAGCCCCCCAAATTGAAAACCTATGTCCATGTAAATATTACTACATGAATATTCATGTCAGTATTAGTTTTAACAGCTGAAGGTGGAAACCACTAAATGCCCATCAATTGATGAATGGATAAATATAATGTGGCACATGTGGAATGGAATACTCTTTAGCTATAAAAAGGATTGAACATGGACAAACCTTGAAGACAGCATACAACATAAAAGGAGCTAGACACCGGAGCCCACATATTGCATAATTCCATTTATATGAAATATTCAGAACAGGAAATCCAGAAAGACAGAAAGTAGATTGGCGATTGCCCAGGGAGGGGTGTGGGGAGCGAGAGGTAACCGACACACTTTGGAGAATTTCTTTTTGAGATGGTGGAAATGTTTTGGAATTAGATTATGGTGATGGTCACACAACTTGGAATATACTAAAAACCATGAATTGTACAGTTTAAAGTGAAAATGTTATGTAAAGTTTATTTCAAAAAAATATATGGGAAAAGTGTCAACTCTGGGGAATGAGACTGGGGTTCCAAGGTGGCCCTACGCTTCTGCTTGACTTTTAAAATTGTGTTACTTTAATAAAGGCGATGGTGATAAAAGGAAAAGAACATGCTGTACCAATCTTGGATGCCAGCTCCTTCCCCAGTTGGTGTTTGGTCCCAAATATGACTTCCTGAGATGGTGGGATGAGGGTCCCTTTCTACCCTTTGTGCCCTGAATCTTCTCTGTTTGCTCCTGAGCCTGTCTCTCTGACTGTGAGTCCCCCAGAGGGCCTTAGTCACTGCTGCATTCCCCTCTTGTTGTTGGACAAACTGTGTCCCCCAAAAGATGTTCAAGCCCTAACCTCCCAGTATCCGTGAGTGTGCCTTTATTTGGAAATAAGGACTTGGCAGAAGTAATCAGATTAAGATGAGGTCATCCTCGATTAAGGGGGGCCCTAATCCAATGGCAAGGGATGTCCATATAAGAGGCAGCAAATTTGGACCCGGAGATACGCACACAGCAAAGACTACATGAAGACACCCAGAGAAGCCTGTGTGATGACAGAGGCAGAGATGGCAGCAATGTGTCTACGAACCAAGTAACCCCAAGAATTGTCAGGAACCACCAGGAGCTGGGCAGGCAGGGAGGGACCGCTCACGAGAGCCTTTGGAAGGAGCAAGGCCCTGCCGAATCCTTGATTACGAACTTGGTGCCTCCAGAATGGAAAGTGAATTTCTGCTGTTTTAAGCCACACCCTCTGTGATGGTTTGGTGCAGTAGTCCTGGGACACCAATATCTTCCCCCTAGTACACAGGGGCCAAAACATGTCTGCCAAGTGAGTGAAGCTTCTACCTCTGCTAGATCCGAGATGGCTGAGATGGAAGAAGCCCCAGTCAGCCCCCACTTTCATAGGTGAGGAACCCAGAGAGAGATGGAGGGGTCCACTCCAAACAGATAGACAGGGGGCTTAGCACTCACTTCGTTCTTAGTTAAGGAAAGCAGGTAGAGAAGTGAGTCTGGCCGAGAGCCTGCAGGACCCCGGGCACCATTTGCACGCTCTGATTCAGACCTCTCAACAGCCCCATGTGACGGGCCTTGGGATCCACATTTCTCCAAATTAGACAATTGACCTGAAAACAGAGATTGGGTCCCATCCAAGGCCACTGAGCATATGGCAAAGCCAGAATTCCACCCTGGGTCTTTATGGTCTTTCTTCCCCTTGTCTTGCTAAGGGGATCTATTGAGCACACACTTTCAAAGTTCAAGAGGTCCTTCAGGTCCATTTGGCAAATGATCGGGATCTACTCAACCAGCAAATGCAAACCGTGAATGAAAAGTTCTGTATCCTCATTTTCTAGTCAGTGACCATCATGATTTTGATCTAAATTCACAAATACAAAAATTTTCCATGATCGATGGAGTGAAGATGATATTTGAATGTGTGTAGTGTATTTTGGTCCTTTTGAAAGAAATAAATTAATAAGATGAATAACATGGCCAATCAGTGAAATGCGAATAGCCAACCTTTAACCTTGATGAAGAACTTTTTGGATTCTGTCTTTTTCAAGTGAAATGGCTGACAAAGATATTTAAGATACTTAAAGTTTTTATTGTTTTATTATTTGGGGAGTGGTAAATGGAAGTCACTTTTAATAGGATATGAAAGATGTTTTCTTTCTCAGCATAACTTCTTTTAAAATATTTTGTAGCAATTTAGAAAAATTGTATTTCAATTTCTTTCTCCATTTTTCTCAGGAAATTGTTATGAGGATTGAATTATTTTGAGGTCGATAACCTATCTGTGCATTTGGGGACAACTTTTAACATCTAATGAACCACATTTACCCTACATATTGGGAACATTGACTGTAGTTAAACTAATATTATATGATCTTTGGAGGAATTATTTTTATTAGAGCAATGGCTGATGTAGTTGGGAGTGATTTATTCTGTTTTTCCATGGCCTTGAGAAACATGAACCACGTGCCATGATTCCATCAACCCATAAAAAAGAAATGCAGTTTGGTCCTGGAATGAGTTTCTTAAAGGTAAAAGTTGTGTACTTTCTGAAGGTCAAAGACGGTGGGAGATTCTATAGAAGTTGCTCTGCTTTTCAGTCATGTGCCACATTACAATGTTTTGGTCAGAGTCACATAAGATTATAATACAGTGTTTTTACTGTACGTTTTCTATGTTTGGATATGTTTAGATAACCAAATACCTAACAGTACCTAATAGTAACCGGCTGACAGGTGTGTGGCCCGGGAGCAATAGGCTATACCATACAGCTTAGCTGTGTAGTGGGCTGTGCCACGTAGGTTTGTGTTTCTGTGATGTCTGCACAACCATAAAATCTCTTAACAGTGGCTGCATCTCTCTACACATCTCCCTGTCCTTAGCACTGCATGACTGTTTACCTATTACCAGCACACTTTTGCTGTGCAGACTCAGAGTCCCATTGGGAGGACTGGTTGTGTTTTGGGCCTTCCTTTTATAGGTGGGGCAGCTTTGGTTCACCCAGATCCTGCAAGGCCTTGAGGCTAATGGAGAACCACACCTGCCTCCTTAGCACTGCACCTCCAGCCGATGGCAGGGTCTGGGAAGCAGCCAGATGCCCAGGGTTTGGGTTGGGAGTGAGCATGCCCTGGAGTGACATGCAGGCGGAATTGGCAGAGGCTACCGCATGGTATGCTGTCAGCCATTTAGGATCAAATTGTAACTATTTTCTGGAAAACTCTTTCCTCTGCAGAACTCAAGGTAGCCACACATTTGCTACATGATAAGATCAGCATGACTTGCTTGAATTCTTCCCTGAATTGAGTAATAAACAGCAACCTGATAGTGAGATAAAACTCCAAATAATTTTTAGCAGCATGTCTACTGAGATCTGTGGAATTCTTCCTATTGTTGGGCATGGGGACAATGTTAGAAATGTTAATCATAACATTGTTTTGTACATGACCTTTAATGGGTTCATTATTTTGGCCAGAGCTATCAGGTTAGCTTTATAATATTCTTCTGAAGGTAGAGCTCAAGGGCCATAATCTGCCTTAAATAAAAGTCACAAGCAAGAATAACAATTAAAGATCAGATAGACTGTTGAAACTTTGAATGGAAAATCTTAGCAAGCATCTCTCCACCTCATATTGGAAGAGACACATGGAAATACATGAAAAATTCACTTATGAGATTATGTTAGGCCTTGAGTGCACTTTATAAAAAGATAGCAGCCAATCCATTTATAATGCAATTGACTTTTCCTTGTGTTAAAAATAAAATTTAATAATATTGTCCTAGAGATTTAAGATGTTAGAACAGAAAGATTAGTTTTCAAGGGCTAAGATCATTCCATTTTCCAAAATCTTGATGAGTGATGTTGAAGGCATGAGTGTGAAGAGGGAAGCCACTGACTCCTGGGGTGAAAGGGCCAGACGCACAGCGGCAGCGGGTCTGCAGGACCTCAAGCCTGTCTGTCCTCTTGGGCTGTCTCTCCCAGATGCTCTCGACTTCTCTCTCTCTCTGTCACTTCTCTGCCCATCTCTCTTCTTTTTAAAAGGTAATATTCTTAAAAAGGAAACTTGCTGTAATTTTTCCTGATTATAAAAATCATACAAGCTCGGGTGGCACCTGTGGCTCAAAGGAGTAAGGCACCGGCCCCATATGCCAGAGGTGGTGGGTTCAAACCCAGCCCTGGCCAAAAACTGCAAAAAAAAAAAAAAAAATCATACAAGCTCATTTGGAAAATTTAAGCAATATGGAAAAATTTAAAAAAGTGAAACCCTTGGAATGTCTGGGACTCAGGATCATTATTTAGCTCTGTTGCCTCTGTACTAGCTACACTGTGATCCCAGTGTCTCTTGCAGGTAGGCAGGCTGTGAGGACAGTTTCAGAGTGCCACGGGGTCTGACTCATTCACAGCCTTCCTTGTGACACTGCAGTCTTTCTCTCCGCTCCTGCTGGACTGCGAGGAGCAGTCCCCCAAAGTGACCTGGAGGTCCGCTCACTGGAGATGGCAAAGCACAAAATGACAGAAGCCTAAATTCCCTGTGCAGCCAGCACTCCTGACATCGGACTTCACAGGTGTGAGGAATAAGCTTCCCTTGTATTGGGTCCTTCCTCATCTGGGCTTATTTCTCAGTGTGGCATAGCCTGTCCTCGCTGACTGGGACAGTATCTCACCACCACAGAGAAAAATGCAACATCGTTAGTGGCTGCCCTTCCAGATCTCTTAAGGAATGACACCTGTGTGTGCGCACACACGCCTATATACCAAACAATTTTCTTTCAAAGAAGAGCATAGTATACATGATACCCTTTCACTTAACTGTATCTGGGGAAAATCTCTCCATGTATTGTATTTGAATTACCTGTATAAAGGGTTTTCTGCTATTCCTTTGCACCACTACACCGTAATTAAATAAATTAACATTCCATTGATGAAATTTAGTCATATATCTCTTTGCGCACTGGTTCAATTATAGCTTTAAGAAAAAAATGCCAGAAGGGGAATTGCAAGAGCAAGATTTGATCCCTGTTGCCAAGCTGCTCTCCACAAGATCACGACAGTCCACTTGTCAACTAACGGTCAATGAACATACCTGTTTTTGCCACCTTCATCCACCTGGTCAAGCTTTAGAATCCTGGCCCATTAATAATGGCTCATAGCAGTGATTTCATTTATATTTTTATATTACTTTTGATATTAACTTTCTTTGCACAGTTCTCTTGGCCGTTGATCATTTGTGTTTCCTCTTTTGTGGGAGATTGTGTGTTTCTGTACCTTTTGTAGTTTTTCTATTGGGAGTGTGATGATGTGATTTGTCAGTGTGTGCTGCATTCCATGGTGCTGGCACAGAGGTCCTGAAACTCTTGTAATTCCCTGAGCTATAGAGATGCTAGGTGCATTTTTCTGTCCTACTATTTGGTCTTTAACTCCAGTTCCTAATGCTCAGGGTCCACTGAGTAGCAGGAGTGACTTGTTCTAATGCGGTGACTCTTAGTGGATTCCTGGATGGGGGCTGCTTGCCACAGAAGATCAAACCATGACAGAGCTTGTAGCTTTCAGCCCCAGCCCACCCATCCTCTGGGATGGAGCAAGGCTGGAGACGGAGTTAATAGCCAACTGTGCCTACGTTAGGAAGCTCCAGCAGAAGCTCCGAACCACAGGAGCTTCCAAGTGCGGGACAAGAACATGTGCACGTGTCAGGGGGATGTTCCTGGGTTTTGCCATATGTATGCCCTCTGGCTGTTCATCTATATTCTTTATAATATTTAAAATCAACTGGTAAACATAAGTCAAGTGTTTTTCTGAGTCCTGTGAGCCGTTGTAGCACATTTTCAAACCTAAGGAGGGAGTTGGAAGATTTGCAGCTGGTTGGGCAGAGGTACAGGAAGGTGGCAGGGACTTGCCAGTGCCATCTGAAGTGGGGCAAGTCTTGTGGGATTGAGGCCTGACGTTGTGGGTGCCGACGTTAACTCCAGGTGGACAGTGGCAGAACTGCATTGACTTGTAGGACCCCCCCCCCACCAGCTGGTATGGGTGGGTGTGGGAAAAACCCTGCTGTCTGGTGTTGGAGATGCTCTGTGTGAAGGCGCAGATGAGCAGAGCTTCTCCACAGGTGGTTTGTCTTATTCATACTCCTTTGCAAGGGCTTGTCCTGGGGTGGGGAGGTGTGCTTTTTTTTTTGCCAGTGGTATGTGCTTATACACCTAAAACTGACATAACTACCAAATACCAAAATGGAAATGATCTTTAGAGGGCTTAGGGGAGTTTCATGTCAGAAAGTAACAAACTGCAGCCCCGGCAGTTATGGGGTGCAGGCACTGAGCTGCTGAGGGACTTGGCTGATTGGGGTCCCTCTATCCCAGAGAAATTGGAAACACTGTAAAATTAGCTTATGAATTATAAGTAAAAATGCTTTGGTCACATCCAACTTTCTGATAAAATTGCATCAAGGTCTGCTACTCTGACTCTAGTGTTTGGGAACCTTTGGGCTAGAGTTCCTCCCCAGCATCCCCAACTCCTGCAGCGATGCTGGGAGTCACACCCTGGCTCCCTCTTAGAGCTGAGAGTGCCAAGCAGGGCAAGGCAGTATTGAGTCCAAGAGAGTCCATACTGCCTAGAGGATCGTTAGCTGGAAAGAAAAACAAAAGTGTCCTCCCAACCTGGCACTAGAGCTGGGTATTTAACTGAGGGGTCATCTTCCTTAGTCTTCAAGGCATGGTGTGACTGTTGGGGTAGGGTTGGCTTCATGCAATGTGATTACTAGACCTCCTGGGCACAAGCACCACAGGTGGCAGGGCTAAGTCTGGGCGGGGTGGTTCTGGGGATTTGGTCCTCCTGGGGGAAGTCAGGGGAATTCAGCACTCCAGGGATGCTCCAGGGAGATCATCTAGTCCAGCCCATGTTGCATGAACAAGGTGGTCAGCTGTCAGTAAAAACCCTGGCGGAGCAGACAGAGCCCTTGGACTATGCCCAGGGAGGAGGGCGGAGGCTCAGACTCTGGGGGTCTTACAGTTTTCTGTACCTGTTCCCCTTTGGGAGGCTGATAAAGGCTTTTGAGCCCTTAACTTTAGCCTTGGCCAGGTGACCACCCCAGCATGTGGCCTGGGAGGCGGTGATGAGGAGCCAAAGCTATGCCTCCTGAGGCTGAGAGTGAGTGGCAGGGGCCTGGGGAGCACGGGCTTTGTTTGCTGAATGTCCACGTTTGGCCCCACTTTCAGCTTCCTCTTCTGAGGTACCCACAGGAAGAGGTGGTGGCCACGCCTGCCTCTGGAGGGTGCAAGCTGGGAGCAGGCTGGCTTCCCCACTGGCTCCGTAGTCCTGGCAGGTGTTAGGTCATCCAGGGACTGGGAGCCAGGGGCAGCCTTCCCTGGAGCAGCTTCTCCGGCCTGTGGCTCTGTGCTGGGTGCTGAGTATGGAGGACACATTAGAGCCTTTGTGGTTCAGATCAGATTCCTGATTTCAGCTTGAAAATCCCCAGCAGAGACTCAGGGAGCAGCTATCACAGGGGCTTGGGGTTGCTCGTGGTTGAAACACATGCGCTCCCAGCCCACAGTGGCCCTGCCGTTATTCCATGGGAAAATACGCTGCGGGGATGACAGATTGCACATTTAAGGACCAAATTGATTTCAGGTTTTTGTCATTATATATTTTCTCATCTCTCCTGTTCTCTTGTGGGACTCCATGAACCGTCTGATCTGTCCTGATCCTGGAAAAGGTAAGGAAGGGTCGTGGTGACCACTGGAGGGGGCACCTTGTGGCTGCAGCAGTGAAGTCTGCTTACAGCAGCTCTCAGGACCGACAGAAGGCGCTGTGGTGCTACGTCTGCAGAGCGTGGGGGGCGGAGGGCAGCTGTCTGGGCCAGGCCTGACGGCGTTCGGCCTCAGCCCTATTGGGAGGAGCTGGTGGGCTTGCTTATCCCACGCAGTTCTGTGGGCTGGTTCCGAGAGAAGCAAGAGCCCCGACCCCCAATCCAAATCAGACAACCGCACTGAACCCAATGACTCTCCTCTGAAACTGACGCCAGCCACATGTGCTTACAGAGGCTGTCCCCATTCTAGAAGTTTCTTTTGCATTCCTTTCAGATTCTCTTTCCTGGTTGCTTCAGAGCTTGAAGGCTAGAGTTCAAATTCCAGTCTCCTCACATTTTAGCTGTGTAGTTTGGGGGCAAGTTATTTTACTCCTCTGTGCCTTAGTCTCCTCCTCTGAAAGCTTGTTAGCACCACCTTCACAGAACCGTCAAGATTATATATGCTAATACATGCAAAGCTCTTCAAAAATCCTCTTGGCCTCATGGCCAGGTGAACGGCATGGCTGGGTTTGCAGCCAGGCAGCCAGGGTTTGATCCTCACCCTGTTTCTTACTAGCTGTGTGATCTCAAACAAGTTTCTTAACCTCTCTGTATAACACAAGGATAATAACTGCATTCATCCCAGGGTGCTAGAGTGAAAAATTCATGAGAAAATAAAATGGTTACAAAAGGCCGTGATTCATCCTTCTGTATTCTACCAATACTAATTTAGTAACTTTGTTTTATAAATAAGCATTTCCCGGAAGTCATACAGAAGTCACATAGCTAATAAATAGCCGAGACCCAGGGCAGGCAAGATTCCCCAATAAAAGGGGAAACGTTCCTACATTACCCCAAAGTATCTCCCTTGTTATGAGCAGGAGAGGGAGTTTTTACCACAGGCCTGAAACCCCCCTGGGGCTGTGCGTGGCCCTTTTCAAATCAGCTGACAAAAGAATGCTCATCCTGGTCCAGAAATAACCTCTGCCCGGCTGCCGGGCTGCCGTTGTTTTGGTCCGGTGCGGATTTGTGATGCGTCCTGACAATGACTCTGGGAAGGCTTCTGTTGTCTCCCTGGCTCCCTGGGGAGGGTTTTGGCTTTTAGCCTGCCTCAGGCCAGGCCCTTTCTCCATCAGAGAAAAAGTCTTCCCCCCTTAGGGAGAGCGGTCTTTTCCGAAGGGCCATCGGCCTTGCACCCAGAGGGCGAACTAAACAGCATCCTCTCTTCTTTCCCAGCTAGCTGCGAAGGTCAAAGGCTACAGATGCTTAAAGAGAGAATGCCTCCCCCAAAACATTCCCCTTCCCATCCTTATTCCTCAGACTTTAGGAATCCCTTTCAAGTATCTTAAATTTCTTGCTATAAATAGCCAGTTGTCTTAACTCTGCATACGTGTGTGTGCCTGTGTGTGTGTGCGCCTGTGTGCCTGTGTGTGTGTGCCTGTGAGTGTGTGTGCCTGTGTGTGTGTGTGCCTGTGTGTGTGTGCCTGTGAGTGTGTGCCTGTGTGCGTGTGCCTGTGTGTGTGCGTGCCTGTGTGTGTGTGTGTGCCTGTGAGTGTGTGTGCCTGTGTGTGCATGTGCCTGTGTGTGCCTGTGTGTGCGTGTGTGCATGTGCCTGTGTGTGTGTGCCTGTGAGTGTGTGTCTGTGTGTGTGTGCCTGTGTGTGTGCCTGTGTGTGCCTGTGTGTGTGTGCCTGTGTGCGTGTGCCTTTGTGTGTGTGCCTGTGTGTGTGTGCCTGTGTGCGCGCGCCTGTGTGTGTGCATGTGCCTGTGTGTGTGTGCCTGTGAGTGTGTGCCTATGTGTGTGTGCCTGTGTGTGCATGTGCCTGTGTGTGTGTGCGTGTGTGTGTGCATGTGCCTGTGTGTGTGCACCTGTGTGTGCGCACCTGTGTGCCTGTGTGTGTGCGCCTGTGTGCCTGTGTGTGTGCGTGTGTGCATGTGCCTGTGTGTGTGCGTGTGTGTGAGTGTGCGTGTGTGTGTGTGCGTGTGCGTGTGTGTGTGCCTGTGTGTGTGTGTGTGCATGTGCCTGTGTGTGTGCCTGTGTGTGCGTGTGTGCATGTGCCTGTGTGTGTGTGCCTGTGTGTGTACACCTGTGTGTATGCCTGTGTGTGTGCGCCTGTGTGCCTGTGTGTGTGTGCCTCTGTGTGTGCGCCTGTGTGCCTGTGTGTGTGTGCCTCTGTGTGCGCCTGTGTGTGTGTGTGCCTGTGTGCCTGTGTGTGTGCCTGTGTGCGTGTGTGTGCACGCGTGTGTGAGCCTGTGTGTGTGTGCCTGTGTGTGTGTGCACGTGTGTGTGAGTGTGTGTGCCTTAGTGCCTGTGTGTGTGTTCACTCCAGTGCTGGGGCAGTTCCTTTCCTTTCTGTAGGGAACACGGGCAAAGCTGCGAAACATCTCCATGGAAACCAGCCTCTCAATCCATCAGGCTTCTGCAGGGTGGAACATATAATCTGAGAGGCGGGCAGGGACTAATGAGGCAACTTAACAGAACACACACACTCCACGGCATTTTAGAATACAATGCCCACTCCCTGGGTCCCTGGTTAGCTAGTGGCATCCAGATGAGGAAGGAATCCCGTGCTTTTACCCCACGAGAGGCTGACTACCCTCGAGCTTTGATTGCCACGAAGCTTTGGTGGGTTTACCAATCCTGCTCCCTCCTGCCTCTAAATGTAGGTCTTAATATTAACCCAAATACAGTCAATTTAAAACGATAATTTCTCCATAAGGACAACACTCCTCTCCCCCACCCACTGACTTTTAGGCCTGTTGTGTTGTCATGATCTGTTTTTCTTCCTCTCTCCCTATGTTACAATGATATTTTTTCAATTCATTGAGAAAAGGGGAGGGATTTCAGGAGAAATATTCTATTCCTGTTTTTTTTTTTCCCTTTTTTCATCTTTTCCTCACCGTCTTCTGGCTTTCCTCTATCAGAGGATGGGTATGAAGGCTCTAAATATATATTCAACCTTTTTGCATTTATGATAGGGATCAAAATAGATCCAGATCTTGCTGTGAAAAAGGGATAAACTGTTAGAGTTTGGAATCCAAAAGATTGCTTGCAACTTAGAAATATTAACAGATAGGGTAAAACACATGTTTGATGAGATTAACAAAATCAAGCCACAGGCATTTTCCACAGGTATATTCCTTTACCCCTCCATCAATAGTGAAATTCTTTTTTTCTTTTTTAACCATTGTAATTGTCTGTTTATTTTAACAGTTCTTGAAATTATTTGGTCCCCTCCCAGTGGGACCCACTGGACGTTGCCTTAGGCTGTTGCCTCTTCTTATTTGTTTATAGTCTCTTCTCTTCTCGATCTTGACAACAAAATGAATGACTCCCAATCTCTTTTTGTTTCGTTAACCACTCTTTCCTGGAAGTCTACTGGGGGGTGGGGACAGATGTAGGATCAGATCGTTTGAGAGGCAATTTGTGCTGTGTCATTTTAGAATCGAGATCGGAATGCCATTGCCTCAAAATCTGAGGTTGTTTGCCTCTGACACTTGTTAGCTCTTGGCATTTAAAAACCACCATACCTTATTATTAGGATGATTACGACAAGAAAAATACAGAGAATGCCTAGAGATTGAAGTTCCATTTGACAAATCTGAAAGGATTTTAGGTAAATAAGGAAAAAGAAAGCTTGCTGGAAACATATTCCCTCTCAAATAATATACTACTTATGAAATTCTGTGGTTGTGTTTTTTAGTAAATTTGTCAGTCTTCTTCATCAAAGGTGGCCTTTTCTTATATTTTTTTGCTACTGTCTCTGATGTAAGTAAAGCCTCCCAATAGGAAGCAGACAAACTTTTCAAAATTTCCAGAAATTAATTTCTTTATTTTTTAGATTTGGTTGTCAAGATAGCCAGGAGACCCAGAGGGCATTAATTTAATTCTAATAAGCAGTTTTCCAGCAGAAACATCTGGAACAAATAACGAGAGGAAAAACCCACCTACATTTCTAATTTCACATGAATAGAAATGGCATTTCTTCTGCTTGAAAAATAAAAAGAGCTAAAGATACTGTTAGGGATATGTCAGAATTAATAATCATGATAATAAATAAATCACATCGTTACGTTTCAAAGGAGGTTTTCCTGTTTGGGTTCACAAACTTACACTGTCAGAATTTTACCCATTCAAGGGTGTCATTCCGTAATCGGTGGGGGGAAACTGAAACTGATTATATGTACTCGGGCACTTCTACCCCCCCGGGTGCGCTGCCATCCAGGTCTGACAAGAGCAGCCTGGAGTTGCCTCAGACGCACAAGTTGGGGGCTCAGACCTCTAGGATGCCACCCTTACCTCAGATGCCAGGGGCATGTCGGCAGACCCGAGGCCACCCACACTTCTGACCTATACTCTGACTATACTTCTGCCTACAAATTCTGGGGGTCCCCATGACCCACCCACATCCCTTGATTTATTAGAATAATTAAAAGAACTCAAGGAAGTATTATGTCAAGGTTGCTAACGTGTTCTTAATCCTAATCACTTTAGCAAACCCAAACACTCACATAATTTGTTTCTTTTTGAAAGTTTATTATTATTTCATTTTCCCTCCTCTTGAGGGGACACAGCTGACCAAAAACCATGAGGGGAATGTATGCTGCTTGCCCTGGAGGGATGTGCCTTGTTTGGCTAATTGGATTTTCTTGTTAGCAGAGTCTTAAGTAGAAAGCAACCCTCTATGTTCAACACCACTTCGTGTTGAAAACCTTAAAAATGTTGTAGTTCATTTTCCTGTTTTCAAAGAGCATGAAGAACATATTCTCATCTTCCATTGATGACTCATTCTTGCTGCGTCTTACCTTGAAAATACCATCCCAATCACTGTTGCAGGGTTTTGTGAAGATGTGACTAAATTTGTTCTGCCCCCAGTACACCAGATCATGATATGGAAAATAATAATATTTTTATTGAGATGAAATTCACTTAACACAAAATCGACCATTTTAGATTAAGGCGAACATTTGAACGGCATTTAGTACAGCCATGATGCTATATAATCACCACCTCTCTCTAAATATTCCAAAATAGTTTCATCAGCCCCAAAAGGGAACCCTGTACTCACGTAGTACTTACTCTCCTTCAGAAAGTAATTATTTTTGGATAAAATTGGTCATCCACTTAACAAATGTCTATGCCTACAGTGTTGGGGTACTTTATCTCCTTGTTTTTCTTATGTGTTGTGTATGGTCATAGGAAGAGTCCAGGCCACTGGGCCTGGTTAACCAGACAGCAAATTCTATCCCATTGGTAGAGTCTACTCTACATCCTTTATTTTATCCAGCAAAATGGCAGACACACAGCGAATCCAGAGTAAATGCCAGATGATACTGTCTTACCGTGATGGTACTGGATTAGAACTGTCTCAGCTAACTCATGCACTATGTTAAAGATTTCTTTGGTAGGTATTAATCATAAGCAGCCAGAGACGGGTGTCACACTTGAGTTAATGCAGGCATTCAAATGGACAAGGAGAGTCAACACAAAGGAACTCTCACACCTGTTTGTTAAAATATGTATTATTGACAGTGTCTCCAGTGAGACATGGTGAACTGTCCTGCAGCTGGAAGCCACTCTCCCTCTCCCCAAAGGGTCCAGCTGCCCAGATGCTGCCCTTCTGAGAGACAGTTGTCATAACACTAGGGTGCACATGAAGGATGACAAGTCCCTCCTTATGCCGGGAGCTGGGGAGTGGCAGGTAGACACCATTTCACAATGAAGAAGATGTTGCGGTATGACAGGCACCTGCTTGTGGGTGGGGGAGGTGGCTGGGGTGCTCCTGGTTCCTGGACCTGCCCTGGGGTTCCTACCAGCTGGGAGCCGTGTTCTGAACCTGCTCGGCCCTCTGCTCGCTGAGCCTCCGAGTGACTGCTGGCTCTTGTTTCCTGTGCGGAGTTGTCTGCTGAAGAGACCCCTCGTTCTGCTGTCCTCCTGTGCACTGGCAGGGGTGCTTTTGATGAGACGATGCTTGACGAGAGAAAATGCCTCTCTTCATGTCAGACGTTTGAGTCTGTAACTTTGCTGGGGCTGACCCCCACAGATCGTTCGTCCCCGCGGTTTCAGTCCCCTTCGTTTCTCACTGAGGAATGGCTTCTCTGTCCCAGAGCCATGGAGTCAGGACATTCTGAATGATTATTTAGACTGCATTTTATATGACAGCACAAACTATTTTAATAGCATTGACAACGAAAAGGGCTCTTGAGAGTGACATTAGCAAGATGGTGCATTAGACTTTACGGCTCTCGTCCCTTTGCAAAAACATGGCTTTGAGTAAGTATCCATGTATGAAAATATCTTCATAAGAACTCAGGACACCAGGGGACAGACTACAGCACGCAGAAGTAGGAAAAAACCCGTTGAAGAGGGAGGGCTAGTTTTATAGCACTGGTGTCATCCCTCCCCAGGTCCAGACAGCATAGCGCAGAGGGACGCCCTCCCTGTGGGGAGTGGAGGGGAGTGAGCTACAGGCCTCACCTTGGACTGCGGCACCAGGCCCACCCCAGTGAATCTTGCTACCTTGCCAGCCCCTGCAGCCCCAAACACTGAGCCAGCAGCTGCGATCTTAGCCTTCATGTCTACCCAGCACCAGGCCGGAAACCGCAGGCCGGAAACCCCAGACTCAGGATCCAGGCCCACCTGAGACCATTCTAACTAATGCTGCAAACACATGGGAGTTAGAAGAAAAGGGAAGGCCATCCTTGTGACAGCTTGGGTGTCCTCGGAGAGCATTCTGTTAAGGGAAACAACCCAGGCACAGAAAGATAAACCCACGTGATCACGCGGCCTCACTCTTGTAAATGCAGAGTCTGATTCAAGCAGAGGGTAGAAAGGCGGTCGCCGGGGGTTGGGGGGTGGTGGTCTATGGACACAAAGTTTCAGTTAGACAGGAAAAATAAGTTCTGGATATTTATGGTACAGCATGGTGACTATACTTAACAATAATATATTGAAAATTGCTGTATTTGCTACAATTAAATCTAGTACAAATTAGATTTACTACAATCAGATCTGGTACAAATCTGCCACAATTGCTAAATCTCTGTTTGAAAATTGTCAGAGAGTAGATCTTAAATATTCTCATCACAAAGGACGATGTTTGTGAAGAGATGGCTAAGGTGATTGCGAGTGATTGAATCACTTTGCCATGTGTACATGTATTCGAATACCGCACTGTACACAGGAAATATACAGTTTTATTTGTCCTTTATGTCTCCATAAATCTGGGAGAAAAAAAGGGACTAATGCATTGAAAATGTGTGTGTGGGTGCTGCTCATGGCACAAAATAGCTCCTGTTTTTGTTTTGGTTAACTTAGAGGATCACTGTGTGTGTCAGGAATATTCAAAATTCCAATTTGATTAAATCCTCTGTATCTATAGGCTGAATCATTTCTTTTCTTAATGCCATATTTAACACTTTTATACTTTTCAGGTCGATATATATATATATATATATATATATATATAACTGTTAAATGTAATTCTGAAACACAACTGTCATTCAACCAACCTCTCCCCTTGTCTTCAATTCCTAGGGCAGCTGTAAAGAATGACATGAAAAGTGAACTTATCCTCACAGATCTGGAGGTGAAAGTCTGAAGTAGAGGTGTCGGCAGGGCCAGGCCTCCTCCCAGGGCTCTCGGGGGGGTCCTTTCTGGGTCTGCTGGTGGTATCCTAGGCTCTTGAGGCCTTATCAATCCAGTGTTCAAGGCTAGCACCTTTAAATCTCTGTCTTCACATCACTTCCTTCCTTCTGGGTCACACCTCTCTCTGCTTCCCTCCTATAAGATACATGTGATTGCAGCTGAAGCCCACCTGGGTCAGACAGCCTACTCTCTTCAAGTCAAGGCCCTGATTCACATTTGCTAAGATCTTCTCTCCACTTCTTTGCCGTATAAGGAAACCTTCACCAATTCCAGGAGTTAGGATCTGGACTGTGGAGACCAATTTTTAAAGCTGCTGTAGCAGTTAAGCAGATTTCTTTACTGTTGTAGGACATCAGAACCTTTATTAGGCAAAGAGTCACTGGGATCTCCAGGGAAGAGGCAAGCACTTCCCAAAATTGTTAAACCACCAATACCCTTCCTCAAGCTTGCTTTTTAAAGATTGGGAATATCTGGGGATACCACAGGACTAGTTTCTCCAGGAATATACTTCAGGAAATGTGGGTTTGTAAGATAACATACATGCTCCTTGGCTAGTGTTCAAGGCCATACTCAATCTGACCTTACCCACCATGTCAGACTTTCTCTTACTATTTGCTTACTTAAAATATCTAGCATTAGCGAGCGTGTGCTGATCCCATCCTGTGGTCACATACATGCTCTCCTGCTTAGATTTCTCTGGAGAGGATGACCGTCCACCCATCTGCTGCTCCTCCCCTCCCCTCGACCCCCTGACCCTTCTGTCCTCATTAAAGTCCTGTCCACCCTCCAGGCTTTCCCTACATCTTCCTGGGTCCCCCCAAGAAGAGATCTCTCCCTTTCCAAATCTCATTTCAGTGTTGAGGCCCTGTGGAGCCAGTAATGATCATCAAGCACAGCAATGTGTAACAAGTTCCTGTTTTGTTTTACAAAGAGCAGCCTCAAGGTTGTCTCTTTAATGATCGCATTGTCTTTTGAATATAGAAACTGGAGCCCAGACAGGCAGCCGACATTACAGCATGATGTTGGGGTTCCTCCAGGAAGTGGGTCGTTGTGAATTGAACTTCATCTGGTAGTGTGTTTCAGTTAAAAGAAAAAAAGAAAAAGGAAACAATGGTGGTGCCTGCTGGCGCGCCCCACTCACTTGGAATTTCATCATCTACTTCCCGATGGGCGTTCTAGTCTTGTCCAAAGGAGTGTTTACCTCCAGTTTCTTCTTAAGGGTGTGGCTCTCCTCCCCTCTTTCCTCTTCCATGGTGCCCACTGATAAACACTTATTGATTACTTGGTTAATTATTTGTGATTTATTTTTTAAAAACCAGATTTTTAAAAAGACAATGAAGGGGCAAATCATGTAAAATAACGAGGACTACAACTCTTGATTTACCGAAAGAAATGATTTCTTCATTCATTGATGGTAACGGAGAAACATTTACGAATCTGACAGGGAAAAATGGTGAGCAGCCCTCCGTAGGAGAGTCTTCGAGATGCATCTGAAAACTTCCCTTTCATTAAAGCCAAGGACAGACGACAAGGAACATGCAAAGGCAGAGAATATTCTGGATTTTTATATTTTAAAATCCAGGCTCATTTCTTCCTGTTCATTGAGAACATTCTGGAAGAAAGGGACTGCAAAAGCTTGTCCCTGTAGTGTAGGGACCCAGGGACTTGGAGGAACACACAGTTTTGGGAAGGGGATTAGTTGAAGGTCGAGGCACCCTGTTCAGAGATTCTTTACTTTGATTTAATTGGATGCCTCTTGCTGAGGATGACAGCTATAATCTGAATTAAATAAATAGCTACTAAGAAAAAAAGCCCTAGCCACCAAACGGGAAGTGATGTTTGGTTTGGGTCTGACTTTGGGAAATCAAAAGTGGGCTTTATCTTTCTTAATCCTGTGAGCTGGGCCGTGTGAGTTCAGGAAACAAATCCCTCGCTGTTCCCATTGGTTCCAGCTCGTCGAGCTGAGAAGGTCGCAGGTCGACAGCAGGGAAGCCCACCCGTAGGCTCTTCGGCCGTGATGATCACTCAAGGGTAAGGTGCAGGTTAACTTGTCAGAACAAGTAACTCATTTCCTACCTGTGTTTGCACTACAGGTAACAAACACCACATAGTAAAATCCCCAGAGCAGTAGGAAGCAGTCAGCAAGAGTTTTTAGTATTTAATGCCAACTTACAAAATCATAAAGCCACATCATAACCCTTGGATCTTTGAGACAGTTGACAACAATAGAAGGTGACAAAACTGGACAAATGAGTATTCTTACAATGGGCTTGAGAACAGTAAGCAAAATGAGGTGTGGAGGGTGATAATAATGCTTTGTTTCTGTTTTTGTTTTTCATTTTTTTGTTTGAGCACCTGATATAGGACCATTGCTATGTGAAGTATTTTATATGTATTATATATTAGTGTTCAGCATATAAATATATATTAGCTTTCAATGTACCTGTTAGTTTATCTAAACATATACATACACAAATGCAATTATATACACATTATATCCATTAGCTTGTGTATATATATCTGTTAGTTTTAGGTATATTGTCAAAGCTCAGCTGGGTAGTTGTTATGCTTGGTTGCAGAAACTCAGAGAAGAGGGGTCAAGTATTTATCTGTGGCCGCACAGCCGAGAAGTGGCCAGGCAGCCGGGAGATCCAGTTCTGTCTGTCTCTTACAGACGCGGCCCTGCCTCACCTGGTAAGCACTGCGCCCACCTCAGATGTCAGGGTGTTCTGCTAACTGTGGAGGAACCTTTATGAATGCAGTTGTGGGCTGCAGAGCAATTCTATGAGTAAATATTTAAACATCAAGATACCTCCCACCCCAACACCTTTGAGCCTGAAATTTAATATGTTGTGAGCTAGATTACATCAAATCGGGAAAGCACACCAGAAACGTAGGCAGCGATGTTTCTCTCTCTGGGAAGCCATTCTAGGAGGCGGCATCTACCTTCATCTGAGTTCAGTCTGCCCACACTGGAAGCCAGGGTGCCCCCCCAAGCCTGCTCCTTCCCCAAGTGAATTCGGTGAGCCTGTGGGCTGTCCCAGCTCACACAGCTGTCAGCAGCAGGAAGAGCGCGGCTGGGAGCTGTGGGACAGCAGCTCTGTGCTAGGGAGTAAGTGGGCGGTGGATTATTGATGGAAATTCCCTGAAGACATCCCTTCCCTTTCGCTGGGAATAGAACCTGAGGCAAAGAGGGCTGTGCCGGGTGCAAAGCCAACCCCCGACCCAGGTGTGCGCCTCAGTCGGGGTCCAGGGTGGCAGGCTCCTCTCCCCACTCCTGCAGCCGCACTCTGGGAAGTTTGAGCTTTAGAATGCAGTGTTCTCTGCTGCTCCCGAGACCATCTGCTCACACATGTCTAGAGCGTTCTCTGCAGCCCAGTGCTTCCCAGACACGCTCGTTCTCCTCCTCCTCTGCCCGGGTCTGCCAGGCTTCCCGGGGGAGTCTCTGTCTACTCGCCACCCTCCAGCCTTTTTTGCCACCACACCTCTTCCAAATGATCACCTGTTTGCGGGTCCCCCTCTCTTCTCTCCGAGGGTGCAGAGGAAAGCCTGACACCCCAAAGTCCAGCCCCATGGCCTGACCTGGCCTGTGTCACCCTTGCCCTCGGCCTGGCCATGTTGAAACCTGTTGTCAGCAGAGGCTGAAGACAGGACGGGGAGGGAGGGGGCAGCAGTGGGAGGAGGGCGGGTGGATCCTGAGCTTGGGGGGTAGCAGGTGGCAGGAGGGCGGAGCAGGCTCTGGAGCCAGGTGGCAGCTCGTGGGAGGAGGGAGGAGAGGACAGTGAGATGGGTGGCAGTTGGTGGGAGGCAGGGGGAGGTAAGTGGAGGGAGTGAGAGGCGAGAGAGTTTAAAAATGTGTCTATTTACTGTTGCACCTTGGGCTGGAGCAAACGCAGGGAGGCCGGGCGGGCGTGTTCTGTGCTCCCTGTGGGGGCTGGGCCCTGCTTTAGGGATGTGGCTCTGCATGGGGTCTGGGAGGCTCCTGGTGCCACCTGGGCACCACCGCTTGCAAGGAGGCCCGAGGAGTTGGGTGCACAGCCCCTTGCCAGATGTGGGGGCCTGGGGTAGGGGTGATAGAACAGGGAGGCAGAGATCTGGGGAGCTTGTGGCCCTGCGGATGGTGGTGGCAGCCTGGCCTGGGCTGGTGCACGGTGTGGTGACTCATGCCTGGAGCACCTTCTCTGCCTGTGATTACCTCCTGAAAAAGGAGTGGGAGATGAGGGAGGACCAGAGTCCCCGATCCTGTCAGAGAGGGGAGGACACTGGAGTGAAATGCCACTTGGAGGCTGTGCCTGTGGCCCTGGTGCCCTCAAGATGGGGGCAAATGAGGACAGGTGAAGAAGGCCTGAGAAACTGTGGTGACCCCAGAGCTGGGCTTCACTGGGCTTCAGCTGGTTATCAAAGGCAAAATGACTGAGAAAAATGATTACTGAGGATGTCATTGGGCAGGCGCTAAAAACTGCAGTTTTGCAAAGAATCACGCTCCCGTTCCAGCTTCTGGGAGAAAATGGCAAGCTCTGTCATGTCCAGGGTCTCTGCCTCCTCCCCCCACCCCCTGGCCTGCTCTCCAGTTTCCGCCAGTCCCGTGGTAGTGGTAATCCCAGCTCTCCTCTTGAACATTATCACACCAGAAAAATCGCCCCATCTTTCTGAATCTCAATAGCAACATCAACAAAACAAAAACGCGAATGGCTGGGCCATCTCCAGAGCCAGGTGGTGGTGGGACAGATATGCTCTGTTGGTGGCCACAGGCGTGGTTCAGGGTGACTGTTCCTGTGCTACTGAGTAGGAGGTGAAAGCTGTGCATGGGCTGAGATTGGAGCCCCAGGCCTGTGCAGGGCTTGTGGTTGACCAGCAAATCCCACCATCACTGTGTAAGAATAAAAACTGTGGTGGCCTGGTCTTCCTCTTCCTGGTTTCATCCAGATCAGCTGTTTTCAACCTCTTCACTGGGGGTGACTTTGCCCCCACTCCTCCCAGAGCAAACTTAGCAATATCTGAAGGCATTTGGTCCTCACACCAGCTGTCACACCATCTGGGGGAAGGGTGATGTTGGCATCTGGCAGGTTGAGGTCAAGGCTCTCTTAAGCCTCTCGCAGTATGCAGGACCTCACCCGGAGACTCCGCCAGCCCCCAAGTGCCAATGGCATCCAAGCTGAGAGACCTCTGTCCAGATATTCATAGTGCCCCGTGAAGGTGTGGGTGTCAGAGAGGTGAGTTCCCACCCACCGGGGTCTCCATGTGGTAGACAGGAGGGAGAGTTTGGGAAAAAAAAACGAGCCTCGCCTCATTTCCATTTGAATGAAGACCAGTTATAACGTCTATGGAGATCTTCTCACTCAGTTTGCTGGTTGGCACATTCCTGTGTGTTTCTACCAGTTTAGCCCTTTAAAACTCATGCTAGTTGTGGAGGAGGCCAGGGAGGCAGATGCATTTTCATCCGCAGCTGGATGTTAGAGTGAAGGGCCTGGCCAGTGAGCCCAGGAAGCAACTAACGGGAACCACAGAAGCAAGAAAGTCCCCACTGTGAGGGATGCGGGCAGGGGGAGAAGGCTGAGTGGACAGGGTGTGACGCCCACTGGAGGGAGCCGTAGCCAGGCCCCTGAGCCCCTTCAGCCTCAGAGCTGCACCGATCCCACCCGAACATGCCTGTAATCTCAACCAGGAAGTGGATCTGGGTTCAAAAGATATTTTCCAGGGTAGCGCCTGTGGCTCAGTGGGCAGGGTGACAGCCCCGTATACCAAGGGTTGCGGGTTCAAACCCACCCCCAGCCAAACTGCAACCAGAAAATAGCTGGGCGTTGTGGTGGGCACCTGCAATGCCAGCTGCTTGGGAGGCTGAGGCAAGAGACTAGCCTAAAGCCCAGGAGTTGGAGGTTGCTGTGCGCTGTGATGCCATGGCACTCTACCAAGGGTGACAAAGTAAGACTCTGTCTCTACAAAAAAAAAGATATTTTCCAGTAAGGACAAGCATGTCCTCACAAAAGAAAACAACAGAACCCAGCTTTTCAGAGGAGCACAGACAGGGAGGACACTGCTGGCAAGTGTTGCTTCTCTGCCTGGTGGCGGGCCTGACATGGTGTGCCGTGTGTGGACCGCATTCACGCCACCGTCAGTGAGCCCCGCCACTGCCCGCTCTGTTCCTCCCCAGGAAGGAATACATAGAAAGGAGCACACTGTCAAGTTGCTAGTGACGTGGCAGGAGCCAATTGGCAAGTATGAGCTGATAGGGACAGTGCAGGGACGTTTAGCTACTGGGGTCATGGCAGAGTAAGAGAACCAGCCTCCAGCTTGGGCCTTCAAGATCTGTGCCCTAAAGTGCAAGCCAGAACCACGTGGTAAGGGAATGGCTGTTTGTTAGCGTCTGTGTTGGCAAATTACAACCTGCACCCGCACGCTGCTCTGCAGCCCACCTGCCGCAGCCCGCCTGCAGCAGGGTCACGGGCCCAGAGCAAAGGAGGCTGGGAGACGGCAAGGGAAGTGGAGAACCATCCAGAAATACTGGGCAGACACAGGGTTATGTGCTACTGTGAAAGATGGAGACAGGCTTTGGAGAAGGGAGAGGAGAGGGCAGGGGAAGGTACAAGGCAGCTGCTGGAGAGAGGGCTGCGGGGTCCCTCAGGGGGATCAAGAGGACCTGAAACCAAGAGCACTTAAAGGAAGTGCTGCCTGAGGCAGAGTCCCTGCATTGCTTACAGGCTGGCATCATTGCAGAGCTCAGATTATAATCAGGGACAAACTGCATCCACGTGGTGATTTAAAGGGGGTACTGAGCATCCAGAGTGATGAGTTTGACTTTAAGTTGAGTTCCTTTTGTTTTTCCTGCTATTTTAAAAAGCAGACAGCCACATGCCGTGCTTCACTCCCTGTGTCCGAGTCTTGGAGGCCTGACGAGACCATGTTCTCCTACATGCGACCAAGAGCTTGTTTGGAGGTTCTAGTGGGAAGCGCGGCTACTCGTATACCCTTGACCGAAGGACAGACCTCCTTTGTCGGGCAAGGTTGTCCTCTCAGAGTGAGCGTGCAGCCGAGGAGGGGCACACATGGAGCAATGGCGGAGGAAGGGGACCCCTTCCGAGGCAGCCAGATCTGCTGCATCAACGCCGGCACTCAGTGGGGTGACAGATGTTGCAGCCAGATCACCTTCACATCCTCAGATTACTTTTAAGATGAGGCTACAACTACCTGTGCAAGTGGGAGCCTGAGATTCAGATTTTGTTGTTTAAAGTTCCCAAATTTCACAGGTAGGGAGAAGGTGCATTTTAAAAAGGATCATCTGGGGGTCCTGGTGTAGCTTTAGACCCTGGGGGATAAAGTGTCACTTAGTGTCCTAAAAGCCCCATACACAGAATAACCCTGCCTAGTGTGAGCCGGCACCACGTCCTCCTCAGCCCGTAAGTCCTGGTCTAGCTACGGGGTCTGTTACCAGCCACACCAGGGGCCAAAGTCTGGGTGCCTGCACCTTCTTGGACCTGTGACTACTGTACTTTCCCACTGCAGGATGGGGTGGCAGAAAGTGTGCTGTGTTGTGGTAAAATCCCCCACTCTGCCCAAGAGAGCCTGGGAGGGGGACACTGGCAGCAGTGCATTTGAGAGTGTGGGTGGGCGTCTTCCCCAGGGGGATAATTAACTGACAACATCCCAGGAGGTGGGACAGGACCAGTGTATCTGCTACAAAGGGAATCATCCTATTTTCCCATTGCCAGGAGCCCTAACACCTCCAGAGAGATGGATCCTGTCTAAAATTCTGACCCTGCTCTCCTGGGTGCTTTGTCTCGGTCATTGGGACCCAGGCTTTGTCTTTGTAGGGAGGAGGTTCCAGAGTGAAAGTCATCTGGACTCTGGGGGACTGTTCAAGTTTCCCTGGGCCCATGTGGGCCTATTGGCCCTCATATCCCTGCCTCATCTAAATCAGCTCAGCTCTGCATCCTGGGGCACCTCTGTCAGCTGATTTCCAGACAGGGTTGGCCAGCTGGGGCTTGCTGGGAGCCTGGAGGTCAGTGGCAGGGGAGGACCAAGGTATTTCTCTCCTTCTCCAGCATACTCTGGCAGTGATCACATCTCCTGCATGGCTCCAGCTTCCACCAGTCAGGTTCTAATTCTGTCACCCTTCTCTGTGCCCTGACCTAGGGGTAGATGGTGGTCTCTGCCATTGCTAAGAAGTACATTGCACCGCTGTCACCTAGTCTGGCTTCTGGGCACTTCCAGCATGTGTTTCACCCCCTCTGTCCTCTGGTGACTGTACAGCCTCCTTCTAAGCACAGAATTGTGCCCACCTCAGCAGTTCAGAGTGGTTGTTGACTTGCTTTGCTAACGCAACCAGCATGGAAGTGACAAGAGTCACGTGTTGCTTCTGGACAGAATTCTGAGATGCAGTGTTGATATGCCACGTGCTCTTCCCCACCGTGACCATGAGATGAAAGCAGGTGGAGATGGAGCCTCTGACTGTGGCCCTGGGTGATCCCTGGGTGTCTAGTACATGGCTGACCCACCGTGGGCAAGTGGCAGGAAGGAGAAATCAATGTGTGCATTAAGTTCAGATGTTTTTGTTACTGCAGCACAACTTAGCCTCATGCTGCTGATGTGCACACCCTCGATTGTGTACACCCATTTGCACCCTTGATTGCTGAGGGGTCTTTCTCTGAAGTCATGCTGATGGCGGACCAAAAATGACTCCAGACAACTGAAGCTGTAGCTACCATTGTACACATCCTAGACTCTGAATTTGAACCAATTATTGTATCCACTCCTCAAATGCCTCCTTCCTCTTCCTGTATTTCCTGCTCTTGGAAGTTCCGGCCAGGCCTCTCCCCTAAGTTCAAAGCACAGGCAGCTTCTGTCCCCAAGTTGTTCCTCATCCTCCACCACATCCTGATCGTCACCATTTCTTACAACATTTCAGGTCCACCCTTGTCTGGTCCCAGGGCCTCTAGACTCATCTGCTGCCCAGCTTCTGGATATGTCCATCCACTTTTGCCCAACCTGCAATCCACCCATGATGTCTTAGTGGAATCGGTCTAAAATGCTGATCTGCTTAAAAACTTTAAGTGCTGCCCCGTTACCCACAGGAAACCCCCAAGCTACACACAAGTGCCTTGATGAACCTTCCTACTGATGCTGGGTCATCTGCTGCCAGGGTTTTGCTCTTCCCCCCAACACCTCTGTCCTCCCCCAGGCGGTGTCTTCTAGCCTGGGTCCTGGCACTCACAGTCCCATCGGCTGCCTGGTGGGAGCCTGCTCATCCTTTCAGTGCCTTTTAGATGTAGGAGCCCATGGGGGTGTTGCAGGCCTGCAAGCTGCAGTGACCTGCAGGCTGCGTTCCCAGTACTGCACTCTCTTGCCTCCTTTACCCCTAAACGCTGAACACGGTGCAGGCAGGAGCTCCCTCTTTTTGCCTTTTCACACCTTAACACAATGCCAGCGTTATAATAACTGCTCTGTAAGAGAGGGAATACATGATTAAAAACCACTCTGCTTTAATGGAGATAATTTTTAATGGATTGTAATTGATTCTCCATCTTCATTTCATTTGACACCAGAAAATTCGAAATCTGTGCTCAATTTGAGCCATTTCTTTAATCATAGGAGGAATTCCCTCTGTATCAAAGCAGACAGCCCAGACCTCTGAGTATCTCACAGAGCAGGTCCTTGGCTCTAGGCAGGGAGAGAACCGTGGCCTACTTGCCTCTCTCCCTGGCTGGATAAGGATTCAGCCCCTGGAGCTGCTCAGAATAAAGCTGCTGCTCTGTTGTTCATTTGAAAATGATGCTGAGTTCCTCTTCTCTTTCCCATGTGGATGTGTTAGGCTGTGACATCAAGGTGGACCACGCAGGAGGGGAGGTCTCATGAGGATGACTCATGAGGATGGCTGCCAGGAATGCTCTGGCCAGCAAAGGAAAATCTTGGGGCAGGCGTGCCTGAGAGAGGCTGGAGAGGGGAAGACGGGAAGCAACAGGAAGGCAGCGCTTTTTGCCAAGATTCAGAGAGCGGCATGCAGCCCAGGTGGCCCTGCCTGCTGAGATGGCAGTGCACTGCACACAGGTGACTGAAGTGGAGAGAGGCAGAGCCTGAGTGGGGGCTCAGCAAGGGGCCCTGCAGCCTGGGTAAGGCATCAGTGACACCCTTGTTAGCTCCGCCGCCACGCATAGGATCAGATGCCTGATTCCGATTACAATCTAAATGATTAATGAAACCGTGTGATGAGACCCCACCTGCTGTATTTGACACATTCCCAGGATCTTCAATGTGGGGGGCCAGTGAGGGATGCATCACAGGCGATGACCATGGGGCGAATCACCTACGGAGAGTTATGTGAGAACAGCCTGCAGAGGTACTCCCTACGGGCTGGGCTCCAGAGCCCCCAGCTACTTGCATGCCTCAGGACGCCTCTGATCTGTCACTGTCTCACAGAAATTACATTACCCTGGATACAGCCCAGCAGCCCCAGCCTCACATCTGGTGGCCACATGGTTTGGGTCACGGCATGCCTATTTACAGACAGGGTGGGAAGTCTCAGTGGGGGTCACACTTTCAGTCTGATTTTGCTTAGCTGGTATGGTGGTGACGTGCTGGTTACCAGCGGGCAAGCTCAGAGTTCCTCCCCCCAGGGGGTTATTTCTAGCTACCTTATTTGGAAGATGGTTTCCTGTGGTCCAAGTAAGAAGATACCCATTTTGAAGATGCAAACAGAGACAAAATTTCAAAAGGTCATGTTAAAAACAATTGATGGCCTTTGAAAGGTTCAAGTTCACAGCCTGTTAATGGCATGTAGTGTGCTAATTTTTAGTCCCCTGGGAACATCTCACTATATTATAAGGTCTCCTAACCGCCTCTCCCCATTTTCTTACTTCCCTGTGAATCTCTTTTCCCTCAATAGCTTTCTCTCTTTTCTTATACACTTGTAGAAAATACTGTATGTTTTCTATATATTTTTCTTAAGGGTGTTTTTACTCTATTTCTTTCTCCACGTCTGTTTTCTTTCCTGTCTCTGTTTTCTTCTTCCTTATCCTCATTATGCTCTTCTTGTTTCCCTAATGAGACATAAAATATGTTAAAGTATTATCTTTTATCTATTAAATGAGGTTGCTTTTAATTAGACATTTAAAACCCATTAATATTTTTATGTCTTTTGCTCCCTCTTTAAAAAAATGACTGAATTTCATTTGTACAAGGTAGTTGATTAACGCCTTGTCTTGATGGAGAGAAACATGTTTCATCCGTGCTCTAGAAGGTGAAGACGACGCCCTTTCCCCATTACGGTTTTGGCTTAGCCATTGGTGTCCATTACATGTGGACACCTAGGACAGCAGAAGCACTGCTATCCAGTTCTAGCTGAACACAAGGCTGTTCTAGTAACCAGATGGTTCTTGCTTGGCAGTTTCACAAGCAGTGTTCATTGGCTCTGGAAACTCATTCAGAGCATTGTGCCCTGGATATTCATGCTTCTGTTTATGTTTTTCTCTCCAGTGGCCATGGATTTGATGTTCCCATCAACGTTACTGTAATAATTGTATGTTAATTCTTTGTTCAGCCTACTGATAGAGTCTCCTTACATAACTATGTGTGTATTTCCTTGTATGTTTCCTATGTAGAATCAATCCAGTGGTTGTGTATATCACTGTTCATGAATTTAACTTCAATGATGTGCTTAGTATTTGCCCATGTGATTAGCATTTTACAACATCTAGAACAGTGGTTCTCAACCTTCGTACTGTGTGGCTCTTTAATACAGTTCCTGTGGGTCGTGACCCACAGGTTGAGAACCACTGATCTAGGAGAATTGTTGCACAGTTTATATATTTCATAATGTTCTGTTTCCTTGTGAGGATTAGTGAACTGGTACACTGGGTATGATTCCAAAGTCTGTCCTCACATTTTAAATCTTCGTCTGCATTGAAAAATATCTATGTAATCTTTTTCATAAAGACCAAGCTAATTAGAAGTGTGGCTGTCCCCTTTCATCTACCCAAGGATTTAGAGTTTGATTTTGATAAAATTCTCTTAAGACAGTGGGTTCCTAGACAACAGGCATTAGAATTATTGCACAGGCAAACCTGAAACCAAACAGTGCTCAGATGAAGAATTCTTATTTAAATGTATTTGGAATCCAATAGAGACGAAACATTAAAATACCTTTATCAGAAATATTGATCAGTACGGCGCTCTTAATGTTTTACAGTTCAGTTATTCAGTTATACGAGTTAAAAATAGCATTCACTGATATAGAGTATCAATTTCTAACAGAAGCCTTGTAAAAACTGTCAGCTTGACAACTCACACAAAACACTCTCTGACTTAATTCACCCCTGCACTTAAGACTCAGTTGTGGACAATGATGCTGGATTCTAAGCCACTGATCTTCCTATTCTTGAGAACCTGTGGGTCACTTATAATGGTGACTTTGGACTCAGAGATCAGAACTAAATCTGCTCATGGGCTGTGGATTGCCAGTTAGTTGGTGTTGTCCATGGTTCCACTCCATATCTTGACAACACAGGCTTGTCCCTCTGGATGGTTCTGGTAACTTCACGATTTCATTCTAGGTTTGAGCAAAGCACTTCCATAACTTCACGATGCCTTCACCTGTAGAGAATCAGTTGGGTTTCCTCAAACCAAGTGGTAGGTTCTTTTAACACTTTTCAGACTATAAGACTAGAGGTAGAAATAAGGGATGGAGCAAGGCAGGCAATGACACAGAAGGAAGAGCAGAGAGAGGGGGGTTAACTGCAGAGTGCGGTCTGTTTCCTGTCAGTCATGGCTCCATGATGAAACCAGCATGAGGGCAAGACTTAGGAGGCAGAGGTTTGGGGTCAGGAATTAGAGAATGCAGAGTAAAGAACATTGTAACATTATCTTTTCTTGGTGAGGGCGGATATTTAGGCATATAAAGGGTTCACTTGTATTTAAGTCTCATGATTTGAGGAATAGTAGCCGGAAGCAGGTGCACAGTTAAAAGCAGGCGAGATTAATGGTTAATTTTGTAGGCCAAATTTAATAAGGTGTTTGTGGTCCTAATGATAGCAGAGAAGTGTTGGCAAGCTTCCCTTGTAACTTTACATATGAAATCTATCACCAGGAGTAATTTTTATTTTTCAAAGGAAAAAAAATTGCCTAGTCTGTTTACTTCCTATCCATATGGCCTTTAATATTTAAACTTCAACATAGAAAATTGCATTTCTCCTTTGAAGAAGGATTTATTGTAATTAATTACCCCTTTTTAGAAAAAATGAGCTGTGTATTCTATTTATTTAGCTGAAGAGCTGAGAGCATTTTAACTTTGACGTATTCAAAAGTTAAATCATGACAAGCTACTTATACCTTAAGCAATCCATTTTTTAATAGTTCTTTCTGAAATTTCTGAACTACATCTAAAGGGATTAGAAATGATTCATCATCCTTTTCTCCTTAGATGACAACCCATGCAATATACGTACAGGAAACTTCAGTTGACTTTGACTAAATCTCCTAAAAGACAGGTTGAAATTATTGTGGGTCTCAATACCCCAGACAGTGCTACAAATCTATTTGATTCTTCAGAATCCATTCTGTGAGTCAGAGCTTCAGCACAGAGTTTGACCCCGAGCAGGATGAATTTTGAATAATGCATAAAGTAACATCAACAATGCAAAAATACATTAAATAGACCGGAGTTATCATAAGAATGAAAGAGGACAAATCAGACCATCACAAGGGGGTGTCGTTTTTTGTGCAGTTTTGTACTTTCCCATTCAAAACCAAAACTAAATAGTAAATTTCAAGTTACTCACTCATGGATTCTGTCAGCTTGGCCATTGTCGTAGCTTCTTCTTTGTGCTTCTCCTGGAGGTGAAAAGAAAAGACAATTATGCATAAACCACGTCTTAGACATTAATTAACATAACGGTTGGGTATAGCTATAACCCTCTTCCTTCTTTTTCGTAGGCCAGGATTTAGTTTTCAATAATTAAATGAATAAAAACCTCACATTATAGCTATACTATCAGTCACTCAAAAGAGATTTTTAGGGCATTAAAAAATCCCATTGCTCTTGGAAATATGCACCTGTCACACTGACCTTGGATATATATAATTGGTGACGCATGACCAGTTTTCAAAACCTTTTGACTCTGGATTTTTGACATCCATATGCCAATTTTCTTTCCATTCTCTGTTTTCTCCCATTGAAGCTTTCTTGGTATTTTTGGAGTTGGTATTTTTGTAGTCATTTAGTTTCTTTGTTCCAAAAATTAAAGTAGATTTTCTACATCTTTCTTTGTCTTACTTTTTGGGTTCATGGACTCTTGTGAAAGTCATCAGTTTTGATGGGTTTATAACCTGATCTATTTTGAGCCAAAAACATTTTGTTTCAACTGCAATATAGGTTATAACCCACTGTGTTTGAGAGCCAGAATAATACATACAGAAATTGAATCTGTCCTAATTAAGAAATGACTTTGGAGCTATTAAGAATAATGGCCACTGCTACTGAACTGTTCTCTATAAGGTCTTCAAACTTCTTTGGGGTTCTTTAACTTCCTCTGGTTCCTGACATTTGTAGTAACAGAAGCACACCCGCTATTATTTTGCTTTATTTGCAGCCTTGCTTTTCTGATTGAGAAACTAAAACATGATCATGATATACAAACTTGAGAAAATAGTGACATTCCCAGAAGAAATCACTGTTGAATTTTGGTGAACACTTTCTAGGCCCATTTTGTATGGAAATATGATCCCTGTTTATAGGCACAGGTACCTATTTATACATACAACGTTGTAGTGACTTTTCCGCTTTACACCAAATCATGCACCTTTCTATGTCAGGAAAGGTAGAATACATCACTATTTTTTATCGACTGCATGGTATTCGTCATGGGCTTATCATAACTTCCTTAACTGGGTCCCATGTATTATATATTACCTTGCATTTTTTACTATTTTATAAAATTTGGTAATGAGCATTCTTGAACTTGTAACATTATACACGTTCTCCATTACTTAGTGAGGATGAACCCCAAGGTTAGGTATGACTTGGGCAAAAAGTATAAATACTAAAAATGTTGACACATAGTGTTCAGTTGTCCCACAAAGTTTGTATCTGGCCGTGGGTATAAAAGTATATGTTTCCTAACGTTCTTATCAACTGGCCAACACCATTAGCTCTTTTTCTCTACAATTTGTGCCCAAATCATAGGCAAAAAACTATGTTGTTATTTTGTACTGGCATCGTTCTCTCTCTGACCTCTGATTTACCAGTGACCTTAGTGTTCCTTCATATGGTTACATCATTGACTCACATCGTCGTGTTCCAGCTCCCCTATCATTAAAATTTTAGTTCTTAGAAGCCCCGGGTGGCATTTATTCTCCCCTGGCCCCCATGTAATGCAGACATGTTTCCTGGCACCTGTGTGGATGTGTCACGGCCTGGGGGTTGGAGCACGGTGAGTGAAACTGTTATTTACCCTTCTCAAGGCACTGCACCCAAACCCGGACGGGGTGCTGTGACCGAGTGGCAGCAAGCGACTTCATGCATCACAGTTATCCTCCACTTCCACAGGTCCTGTGCTCATAACAATGAAGTTGGGACTCTGCCTCTTACTTAAACTAATAGTTGCTCTTGAGGACAGAAGGCGCTAAGGAGCTGTGACGTTCCAGCCTGCTTGCGGTGGCACTGAGCCCGTGGTATTTAGCCTACCACATGTTTTATATCGAGATGCAGAGAAACAGCATGGTGTGGGCCAGGGGAGAGGCTAAGGATGGCATGGGGGAGACACAAAGAAGGCAGCCAGAGAGGGGCTTCACACAGCGTGCCTGGCGGCTGCTTACTAGCCTACCCCAGTGAGTTGTGATCATTCAGGCACACAAGCCTGAATTTCCCACGGTGGGAACTCGGTGGAATTTGTCCTGGATCTGGGGGAAGCTCATTCTCCCTTGGTTTGCTCTGTCCTTGGCTCCCAGCTTCCCCTCTTAGCCCAGCTGTGCTGTCTTGGTCCCTCCAGCTGCGCCAGGGCTCCATGTGTCCCGGGCTGGGATTCACTTGTCTGTGATCTGGGTCCCTGCTCTGTCACCCTCATTCTGGATCACTGGCCTCTTCTTGGCCCTCCTTGTGGTGCAAGAGGTGCCACCCCCCTAATCACAGGCACCCAGATTCCAGACATTACATCCTTAATAAAAAGCCCGGGCAAGCTTGTCTCTTTCTCGTGTGTGTTACCACTTTATCTCTGGTGACCCACCCCAGTCGTGTGGGGGGTGGTCCTTGTAGCTATTTTTATTCAGATGTGTCACCCTAGAGATATCCAATTCTGCCTGGATCAGCATTTTCCTCTTTGCTGTAGTTAAACGGGATCGTCTGACATGGGGGGAGGGGCCCTTAAGAATTCTAAATTTAGCTCTCACAGCCTGACTCGTCTATATCACAACTTATGGCGGAAATCATGACACATGCTTCTGTGTAGTAGTCGAGTCGTTCTATTGGATGTCTTTAAACGCCTTATGTCCTTCCCTCATTATCAGAAAGTTGATGTTTGCAATTACACAGCGTGTACACGCGATAAAGCATTTATATTCGGTTCCTGGTCCCAAGCAAATTCTCCTCCTTATTTGAAAGCCAAGATTTTCTTCCACAGTGAATTTTCTGATTGTTGGATTACATTACTGAGAAGAGATTTAGACTCATAGCATATGAAAACTGGAAGAGATTCCTTTAGAGATTGTCAAGTCCAAACCCGTAGTGATAGAGTTGATGAAGCAGAAGCCAAGAGAAGAGTGTGCTGTGCCCAGAAAGGAATTTGCACTGAGCCCATCTCCTCCCCTTATCAATAACCTCTGCCCTTTCAGAAATCTCACGGTCCATCATCCATGAGCCTGTTTGGACAATATTCCTTACATATAAGTTCCTGTGCTGAGTTGGCGTGTCCTAGATTTGCCATTTTTATGTTCTTTGTTCAAGAATTCTCATCAACAACGATGTCTCTAATTCCTCCAAATGGCTGGTGGCTCCACATTTGTATATTTAGCCCTGACCTCGCCATTCAACTTCAGATACCTACCTCCTTTTTCTTCTTCACCCCTGGTATTTTGCATATTTTATTTTTTTTTTTTGCATATTTTAAATCTAATCTTTTCTAGCTGCAGGCTATTCATATTGCCTTCACTGGCTTCCACCTGCTTCAGTCTCACAGGCAACACTGAAGGTTTATCTCAAAGTAATCAGTGATGATCTTTTGTATCTCTGTTGTATCTGTTGTTATTTCCCCCTTTTTTGTTTTTGATTGAGGTTATTAGACACGTTACTTTTCTGTTTCTAGTTAATCTAGCCAAAGTTTGTCAATTTTATTTATCTTTGGATGAAGACCTGGAATCATTCCCTAGACTCAATCAGAAAGAATGAGAACTCTTAACAGATCAAGCACTGAAATTGCAATAATAATAAAAAAAGCTTCTAACAAAAAAAGTCTTGGACCAGATGGTTTTACACCAGAATTCTACCAAACCTTTAAAGAAGAGCTCCCATCTATATAGCAGAACCTATTCCAAAAAATTGAGAAGGCAGTAACCACCTCCAACTCCTTCTGTGAAGCAAATATCACCCTGATACCAAAGCCAGGAAAATATCCAATAAGAAAAAAGAAAACCTACAGACCAGTATCATTAGTGAATATTTACACAAAAATATTCAATGAAATTCTAGCAAATAGAATATGGGTTACACATTTAAAAAGTTATACATCATGATCAAGTAAACTTTATCCCAGGGATGCAAGGTTGGCTCAACCTTTGCAAATCCGTAAATATAATCACCACATTTGTAGAAACAAAAACAGAGACCATAGGATCCTTTCAAAAGACACAGAAAAAGCATTCAACAAAAGTTAGCATCCTTTTTTGATAAGAAAACTTAAGAAAATAGGCACAGACAGGGCATTTCTTAAACTAATAAAAGCCATCTACAATAAACCCACAGCCAAAATTACACTGAATGGAGCATAACTTGAAACATTTCCACTTAGAAATGAAATCAGATAAGGATGACCATTGTTGCCACTACTATCCAACATAGTGCTCAAAGTTCTAGCCAGTGCAATCAGGCAAGAGCAGGAGATCAAGGGTATACAAATGATAATAAAGGAGGTCAAACTTTTGATTTTTTGCTGACAATATAATCTTATACTTAGAAAATCCCAGGGACTCGACCATGACATTCTTGGTTGTGATCATGCAATGTAGTAATGTCTTGGGATATAAAATGAATGTCCACACAATAGTAACTTTCATATACTCCAGCAAAAACCAAGCTCAGAATCAATTTAAAGGCACAATTCCCTTCACAGTAGCTTCAAAGAAAATGATGTACCTTGGAAGAGACCTAACAAAGGATGTGAAAGATCTCTACAGAGAGAACTATGAAACCGTGAGAAAAGAAATAGCTGAAGACATTAACAAATGGGAGAACATATCATGCTCATGGCTGGGAAGAATCAATGTTGTTAAAATGTCTATACTACTCAAAGCAATTTACATATTCAATGCAATCCCCCTTTAAACACCAATGCCATACTTTGCAGAGCTGGAAAAAAATGTTCTTCATTTCATGTAGAACCAGAAGAAACCCTGAATAGCTAATTCAATTCTAAGAAATAAAAATGAATCCAGAGGCATCATGTTACCAGTCTTCAGGTTATATTACAAGTCCATAGTGATCAAAATACAATGGTATTGGCATAAAAAGAGAGACATAGATCTATAGAACAGAATAGAAACCTAGAGATGAAATCAGCCTCATGATACCATCTGATCTTTGATAAGCCAAACAATAGCATGCACTCAGGAAAAGAATCTCTTTTTAATAAATGGTCCTGAGAACCGGTTAGGCATGTGTAAAAGACTGAAACTAGACCTACAACTCTTGTCACTTACAAAAATGGACTCAAGTTGGTAAAAGATTTAAATCTAAGACAGGAAACAATAAAAACTCAAGAAGAAAATGTGGGAAAAACTCTTAAGAATACAGATTTTATGAAGAAGACCCCAATGGAAACAAAAATAAACAAATGGGACCTGATCAAGCTGAAGAGTTTCTTCACAGCCAAGGACACAATGAAAAAAGCAAATAGACAACCTTCAGAATGGGAGAAGATATCCTCATGTTACCAATCTGACAAAGGGGTAATAATCAGAATCCACAAAGAACTCAAGCAAATCAACAAGAAAAGAGCAAACAACCCAATTAATCACTAGGCAAGGGAAATGAACAGAACCTTCTCCCAAGAAGACAGAATGGCCAATAAATACATGAAAAAAAAAATCTTCATTGTCCCTCAGCATCAGAGAAATGCAAATCAAAACCACCTGGGGATATCACCTAGCCCCAGTGAGAATAGTCCACTTCACAAAGTCCCAAAGCTGCAGATGTGGGTGGAGAGAAGGGAACACTTATACACTGTTGGTAGGATTGCAAACCAATACAGCATTTTTGGAAAGAAGTATAGAAAATCCTCAAAGAGGTAAAAGTAGACCTTCCATTTGATCCTGCAATCCCATTATTAGGTATCTACCAAGAAGAAAAAAATCATTTTACCTTAAGGACATTTATACTTAAATGTTTATTGCAGCTCCATTCGCAATTGCAAAGATGTGGAAACAAACCAAGTGCCCATCAACACATGAATGTTTAATAAACTGTGGTGTATGTTTACCATGGAATACCATTCAGCCATAAAAAGATGGAGACTTTACATCTTTAGTATTTACCTAGATGGAATTGAAGAACATTCTCCTTAGCCAAGCGTCTCAAGAACAGAAAAACAAGCATCCCATGTACTCGTTACTAATTTGAAACTAGTAGATGAACAACTGCAGGCCCACATGAGAGAAAAACACAGTAAAATTTAAGAGTGGGGGAAAGGTCTCAGTAAGCTCTCATCTAATAGGTCTAATGTAGGGGTATGAGGCACGTCTCCTGGGTAAAGGACTGAAATACAACTTTGACTTTTCGTAACAAATGTAAACAATGCAACCTAATCGTATGTACCTGTATATTAATCTGAAATTAACAAAAAAGTAAAAGTAAATATCTTTAGCCTCAAGCTCTCTATCCAAAGACAAACTTGACCTAGGCGCCTCCTGCTTGACAGCCTCTGTCCTTGTCTTTACCCAGGGCCCTCCACCCTGTCTTCTCCACACACACCTTAGTTATAGCTTCATCTAATCCTCGGCTGTTTTGTATCTTCCTGCCATGAGAAGTGCTGTGTCTTCTGCCCACACACCTTTAATTCTACTTTAATCCTTGTCCTCCCCAAATCCATCCCTAAGAACTCTGCTGGGTACCACCTGCTGCATCTATCTTTCTCAAGTTTTTTTCTAGATATGTTTATGCTCAAATGTACCTGAGTATTACCTTGCATAATTTGTTATGGGGTCAAGGGACTCTGGAATCTTTGGAAGTTTCAGGAGTTCTGCCTTCCAAAGGCCTCATCTGGAGATCCCTGCCTCCCCAGGCCTCATGGCTGGGGGGCAGGGTGTGGTGGACCAGGAGCCCTAGGCACTAAAAATCCTTGCCATCCCAGACAAGTCAAGTTGCTGCTTTGGCCCCAGACTCCTGGGATGCTCATTTCAGAAGTGGTTTGCTGTTTGCTGAGGTCCTCCACGCTGCCCTGCCCCTGAGGTGGTCTGCCACGTGAAGAGCATGCCTAGACTCCATGCTTTGTTAGTGGGATTTTAAGATAAGACAGAGACATACTTGTTTCAAGACCATTCATTTAAAAAGGTCTTTCCTTAGGGAAAAGACCAAGCGTTTTTATATTGGAGTTAATGCGTTCTTCTCATATTCTTCTTTTAAAATGAAAAGGAAATCAAGAATACAGGAATCATCTGGAGAAAAGACCTTCTTTTGACCTGAAAATTTATTATTCTTATTTACTGTGTCTATCCCACTTGGAGGGTCTTATTATCTTATTATCTTTACTTTTGGTCTTTCTTTTTTCTTTTTTTGAGACAATCTCATTCTGTTGTCCCAGGCTAGAGAGCTATGGCATCACAGCTCACAGCAACCTCAAACTCCTGGGCTCAGGCAATCCTCTTGCCTCAGTCTCCCAAGTAGGTGGGACCACAGGTGCCTACCACAACACCTGGCTAGTTTTTCTATGTTTAGTAGAGATGGGGCCTTGGTCTTGATCGGGCTGGTCTTAAACTCCTGAGCTCAGGCGATCTGCCCACCTTGGCCTCCCAGAGTGAGAGAGGTGTGGGGAGAGATGGAGGGGAGAAAGATTGGGAGGCAGCATCTAGGAGTTTGGAAGTCTGTGTCTACAAAGGGTTTTGTCCTGCCTTTATCACTTCTTAGCCACTTATTAATTAGCCCTGGAAGCTTTAGTTTTCTCATCTGTAAAGTGGGGACATGTGGAATTTGCGTATGTGGCTCAGTGGCCTTTTTGAGGGACAAATGCAAAGTGCATACAGGGCACCTAGGGGCTGTGTCCGTGTGTATAATCATGATGCCGTGTGGCTCCTGGGCAGGGGCCAAGGGTGAGAACCTGGTCTTGCTATTTGCGGACAAATATTGACCTCTGGCACTTGTGCCAAAAATACAATAACAGAGTGGTTTTCCCTGAAACTAACAAGACTCAAGGCTGCCAGCCTCTCAGGGGGCTATTCCTCCAGATTGTCAACAGCCGTTGGCTATGGCTTTGGCATTTTCACTACCCTCCACCAGAAAGAAGGTTGCAGCCCCTCAGCATGCTGCTGGCAAGAGCTAGGCTCTTTTGCTCTGGGGGGCACCCACTCGTGATCGATAGAATACATTCCTAGAAAAATTTAAAGTTTGGGAGAATCGCGATGACATGCATGAGCAAAACACATTCACAGACGCTTTTAAAAAGGTTAAATGTCTTGTTAAAATCACACCGGACTCCTTGGGTAGAGTACAGACTCTCAGGGGCCATGGGCATTTAATTTTTTTTTTTGTCCTACTATATTCTCCCTGCCACACCTGGGAAAGTAAATAAAGGTTTAGCACTTTGCTTGGTGAATGTGTGTGTCATTTATACTCAGACAGTTGTTCCAGCTAAGGGGGGTGTGGCTTTCTACTGAGACCATGCCAGGTGTACACTTCCCCCACATTGTTTAAAATGACAGAGGTGCTTTTAATGAGGGCAATTCTAGCTCAGTCTGCCTGCAGCTCAGAGCTAAGGCTGAGACACTGTGTGGTGTGTGTGTGTGTGTGTGTGTGTGTGTGTGTGTGTGAGTGAGAGAGAGAGAGAAAGAGGGGGAGGCGAGGTTGGTTCACGAATGCAGAGCTTTGAGAGAGGGGGGGCAGTGCCTTTTTGGCTGTGTGGGGCTCCCTCACACAGAGGGCAGGAGCTGACGAGTCCAGGGGGGCCTGCAGTTCCCGAGGCCCTCCGGCTGCCTTACTTCCTGCTACCCAGAAGTAGCCTTTTAAGGATGATGGAAAAACTCATCATGGTTGAATGTATTTCAAACCAGTTATATTTGCATCTTGGATATTTTTATCCCTCTAAAATGTGTGCTTATATTCATCAGAAAACTGTGATTTTTTTTTCAAAATACAACCATCTAAGGGAACATTTATGCAAAGTGGGGAATGATGAAGCCATTTTATGAGCTTGTATCTTCATCTGGGCCTCACCTCCAGGTTAGACCAGGGGTCAGAGAGCCCCCGCCTTGTTCTTCTCTCCAAAGGGCCCCTCCACCCTCCCCTGCTCCTCCTCCCCGATACCACACAGGTCACCTGAGGACTGATTTAAATGGAAGATGCCACATCCTCAGATAGTCAACCAAGTGAGTGCTCTTTAGCGTGGCTCCATTTATACAGCCTGGAGTTGCTGGTGAGAAATACAGGCCAGAGCACTGAGAAGCCACTAATTAGCATTTTGCCTAATGGAACACAAATGGAAATGAGAGGCCAGCATGTAAGTATGGGTTGGGCCCATGTAAACATATTAAAATATATATAAACATGAAATATCTAACAAAATAAAAAAGCAAAATCGAAGAATCGAAAAATATAGGCATATATAAAAATAATGACTCACAATGTTTATTTCACATTTATTATAGCCCTGTGATGCATTCCTAGGCTAGCTCATTTATTCTCACAAAGACCAGTGAAATAGGTACTATCGCACCCACTTTGAAGGTAGAGAAATTGAGGCCCAGCGAGGTCTAGCAAATTGCCATAGGTCACACAGCTGGTAAGAAGTAAAGTTGAGGGTTAATCCTCTGCACCTGGATTCTTTACCATGGTATTGCCTGCAACCCTGAAAACTGGCAAGGGGGCCTAGAAATGAAGGTTGTCAGAGCTGTGGGCAGCAGTGAAAGTCCAGGGCTGAGACTGTACCTAGAAGCTTCTGCTGCTGAAACGTTCATTGATTTGCACGGGTGTGCACTAAATGTAATGGGATGTCCAGGTAGGATGCTTCACATTTGCCTTAGAGAGCTCCCAGTTTGATTTTTTTTTTTGTTAGGAAAATTTTAATAAATTATAGTAGATGCTAGAGTTACATCTTCAAAATGCAGAAGAGAAATAATATCAACTTGGAATTTTATTTTATTTTTATTTTTCTGCAGGAAAAAAGTCTTTTTTATTTTGTATCTAAGCCTAACATTAACTCATGTAGACCCCCCCCGTTTGCCAAGATGTGGACATAAGTAACCCTAACACGAGGCACTCAGGGGAAGGTGCTGGAATATGTCTACAGGACATCAGTGGAGAGGGGAGCAGAGAGAGAGAGAGAAAAGGAGGAGGAGAGAGGAGTAGAGGGAGGGAGGGAAACAGAAGAGCAGAGACAGATGCAAAAACAGCTGGGGGGGCTCACAGACCCAGGGTGGGCCTCATGGAGGAGGCAGAAGAAAGATGGGGTGGGAGAGGGTAAGGAGGAATATTCTAGGTGGAGAACAGCAAGAGGAAAGGTGGGGAAAACAGCAGAATGAGGCCCAGTGTGAACAGAGAGGCAGGAGGCTAGCAGGGAAAACAAGGGCACAGTCCTTGGAAGGCCATGGCACCAGGCTGAGTTGCTAGGGATGGAGGTTGGGACTGAAGTTAGGGTGAACCTGCCCCAGGAGGAAGGGGCTGAGGTCTGGACCCCCGTGAGCACCTTAGCAACCCACCCTGGCAAGCCAAGAGACATGCTTGGGGACATGGGGGCAAAGCCCAGAGAACATGCTCCCTTGCTTGCCAAGGGACAGAGGACTTGAAGAATTAAGAACCTGCCTGGAAGAATGGGGGACAATTGTACAAAGGAAAGTTAGCTTTTATCATTCAAATACTCAGTTAAATATTCATGAAATGATCTGGAATTGTCATAATTTGGGGTCAAAAAATCTGTCGGGTGTGTTTGAAGGAGGAGGTGGAATTCTTGCTGGGCAGGCCCTGCCTGGAGATGAGTGATATGTCCCTCTGCAGAACAGCCGAGCCTTTGCCTCAGCAGACAGCCTTTCTAGTGTCCTTTATGTACAGGTCCCCTGGTTCCTATGATGCCATCATGGTGGACCTGTTGATCAGATCAGGAAAGGTCCTAATACCTTGAGCCAATAGGATGTCACACAAAGATCAATCAGGTTCAAGGTTAAGCTGTGCCAATATCACCTCCTTTCCTCTGGGCATCATTGCGAGTTCACAAGTGTCAGGAAAGGGTGTGGAACACCCCCCCTGGGTGCTTTCTTGGAAGCGCGTGGAGCATGTGAACTTCTAAGAGGAATGGGTGGGAGTAAGAATTGGGAAACTGCTATCCTCCGTGGCCTCCAGGGTTTCTCCAAAGCCTGGAGTGTGTGTGCTCCCCAGCTGGAAACCCTGAAACTCTCGACTCCCAGCATCACTATCCAGGCTGTGTTTCACGAATTCCCCCAGGGGAGTTGGTTTCTTGGAATATTGGTGAATGACTCATTCTTCTTTTCCTAGAACTCCTGGAAATATCATAAAATATAGGACAGGCATTATCACCAAAGTCCTATTGAGTAGATTCCTTCAAAGAAAATACTGAGCTAGCTCCCAGGGAGGCACTGAGGGTGCCTGGGCAACAGGAACACACAGAGCCCATTCCTACAAGTGTAAACGGTCCCCTTCCAAGATGCACCCACTTTAGATTCAGTCCCAAAGCTCTGAGGACTCAACCCTGTGTGCTGAATCTTGGAAGCAGCTGGGAATTTCCTCTTGGTCTCATTATGCTCAATTTATGGCCTCTTCTCTGGGCCAACATCTTTCTGAGGGCTTTTGTTATGCCTCCAGGGTAATCTTGCAGACATCCTAAACCTTGCAGTGGCCAAGGCCTCTCCCACCTACCTTCATCTGAGGTGCAGCCTCTGCTGAACCACCTCTGTTTCCAAGAAGAAAGAGAGCCGATGCCGTATTCTTTTCTGTCTTTCCCCTTTACTTTTCCAGTCTGCCCATGATCCAAAGTCCGGGTACACTGGGTCCTCCAACAGCTACTCCGCACTCCCAGACCTGCCCCATTCCATATGATTGGGACCTTCCCTGCAAGCCCTGCCCTCCACCCACCTCCCCAGAACCTTTCTGACCACTTCTCTCTTCTCTGCCGAACTGTAGCCAAATGAGCCCCTTGGGTCCCTGAGCGCGCTGCACCATTTCATTCCTCTAGACCTACCTTCTTTGCCTGAAGAGTTAACTCCTACTTATCATTAAGGACTCATTCTGGTTTGATGTCCTGCTGGCCACTCCCCCGGTCATCCCACTCTGAGTGCCCAGCCTCTCTGCACTTGGCATCTGTGCTAAACTGTGCACCTTTAGTTGTAGGACTCGTCCTTCTCAGAGCCGTGACTTACAGAGTAGCAGAGCAAGCCAGGGAAACGGTCTCAACAACTTCAGGAACCACTAAAAAACTAAGATGGATGAATCCCTTTATTTCCAAAAGATAGAAAAGAAAAATCCCAAATCAAAACCATAGAATGAATAAAAAGTAGAGGGTGTCCTTGAATACGCATGAGTTTTCTTGACATGAGATGCTAACTGGTCATCTGTTCAGAATTTTCCAGAAGAGTGTCTGTCCCAGGAAAGGGTACAATAAAATGACCCGTAACTGTCCCTCTAAAATTGGTTCTGGGATGCAGTAAAAGTTCAAGGTGAAAAAGAAATATCCATGATTCTTTTGTGGAGTTGTTTCCTTTATTGGATCAGAGGTGGATGGAGAGGTGGTGGGGTCAGTTGGGAGCGATGATAAGAGCCGAGTGGCAGAACAGAAGGTCAGGCTAGCTGGATGCTGTGACACTTCAGGGCAGTTTGGAAAACAATCACCTGACCCAGCAGGTTGACCCTGTTTTAAGGAACTGCTTGAGTCCAGTGGTGAGGTTGATATGGTCTCTAGATTGCTTTTTGCCTGTCCAAGGATGCAATGTTGGGTTAGGCAGCCCTGTGCAAAGGTACTGTGGCAGGTTCTGGTCACCTCGGTGCCCGACTTCTGCCTACAGTTGCCATTGGCAGGAATGAGCCAGTTTCTTCCCTTGGGGCTGTGCCAAGCTGCTGTGTGAAACTTTGTCATGTTTCCCCTCAAGAACTGGCTAGGTTGTGTTGAAGAGTAAGGGATTCACTCATTCACTCATTCACTCCTTTGTGGCTGGGCCCATGTGAGACCGTGACAATGCCCAGCTTTTGGGAGGGCCATGATCAAGTATTTTTGACAGGAAATCAGCCCAATTTAAGCCTAAACTCCCCAATATTGGTTAACCCACGCAGACCTCTCCTCCTTAATCAGGCAGGGAACCCCATGGGACACAATAATGGTTTCTTCCCAAGACAAACCACATTCTGGGCCCTGTCAGCAGCCAGGGAAGTGGTGTGGATGCTTGCTCTGGAAACAGAACTCTGTCCTGCTGACCTCGGCCACAGTGGAATCAACAGGGCCGCTGAGAGCCCAGGTACGGGACTCACCCCAGAAAGTGCATGGTCCAAGAAGATGGGACTCTTCAGCCTCTCATCTGTGTCAGTAGTTATAAAAGATACTAAGTTGGGGGAATATTTTTAAAGTGTTCCTTTGAGAAATTCAATTTTATAACCAAATGTGACATTTACTGGGGCTGGAGATGAGGAAAATTTATGGGTAGAAACCATATCATTTTCTTGTGCTTCTTGCTGTATATTTTCAGCTTGCACTTCTGTTTGGGTGGAGGAGGGACAGGAGAGAAGGGGATCCCTTCATCAGGTACCTCGCTATAGATTCTCAGCAGCACGATCAGAAGCAAAACAAGGAAGACCATTCTAGTCTTTTTTTTTTTTTTTTTTTTTGGTGTGTGTGTTGTTATTCTTATTCTTTTGTCTCTTCTTTCTTTTTGCTTTCTATTTATAATTGTTTTCTTCATTTCAGCTTTGGGGAAGATGTGATAGATTCCCCCTATTCTTCTAAGTACAGATAAAAAATCTTTGACAATGTATATAAAACAAACACACATTGACTCTGAAAGGCAAACAGAAGGCAGACCAGCTAGGGACTTTGATGCCTAAGGAATGACATACGAGGTCAGACAATTAAGTTCATGAACTCCTTCTAGAAAAAGAGCTACATACCTCCTTGCTGAATACTGCTATGGTCGCCTTCAAAGTACTCCCTTTGGCAAGCTGTGCACTGACACCCCCACCTAGTCTACCCTTCAAAGCAATTTTTCTAGGATGAGTTTGTAAACTTAATTGTCAGACCTCATAGGAGTGAGTTGTCTGAATTTTGTTTTTGCTTTGTATATCCCTGACTGGTTACTGGAGAAGTTTGCAATACCAGTTGATAGAGACAAGAGAGCCTTGACAATAGCCTGAATCCTCTGGCCCGAGGATGAAGAAAGACAGGATATTTTTGATGACCTCTCTGTTGTAGTCAAATACTACAGGGTAAACAGCAATTCCACTCCACAAGCAAAGAGGGAAGCTAAGATTTTCATTTTCCCCAGGCTTTAAGGAGGCACCTAAACCCACTGCTAGTGTGGGGTCAGGGAAGCACAGTGGGGATCCTGGAGCTGTTTTTTTTTTTAAAGTTTCTGCTCAGTGTTTTCTTTTCTTTATTTCTTTCTTTTTTTTTATTGTTGAGGATTCATTGAAGGTACAAGATACCAGGTTACACTGATTGCATTTGTTAGGTAAAGTCCCTCTTACAATCGTGTTTTGCCCCCAAAAGGTGTGGCACACACGAAGACCCCACCCCCCTCACTCCTTCCCTCTCTCTGAAGACTCAAGATTCTTAAGAGTCAAG
>CAUYRH010017600.1:0-15783 GCA_963574655.1 Perodicticus potto
GTTTTGACTTTTCTTGGGTCTTGGCAAAAAGGTTGCAATCAGCTTATCTAGTTTTTAAAAATTTGGCTCAGCGCCTGTGGCTCAACGGGCTAAGGCGCCAGCCACGTACACCTGAGCTGGTGGGTTCGAATCCAGCCCGGCCCGCCAAACAACGATGATGGCTGCAACCAAAATATGGCCGGGCGTTGTGGCGGGCGCCTGTAGTCCCAGCTACTTGGGAGGCAGAGGCAAGAGACTCGCTTGAGCCCAGGAGTTGGAGGTTGCTGTGAGCTGTGATGCCACAGCACTCTATCCAGGGTGACGGCTTGAGGCTCTGTCTCAAAAAAAAAAAAAAAAAAATTTGATGGAATTGGCCAGCCGTGGTGGTGCATGCCTATAATCCTAGAACTCTGAGAGGCCAAATGGGAGGATTGCTTGTACTCAAGGGTTTGAGATCAGCCTAAGCAAGAGCAAGATCCTGTCTCAAAAACAACAACAACAAAAAAAAAAAATAGAAAAATTAGCCAGGTGTGGTGATGCACACCTGTAGTCCCAGCAACTCAGGAGGCTGAGGCAGGAGTCTCCTAGGCTTGAGCCTAGGAGTCTGAGGTTACAGGTTGAGGGGAACTATGATGACACTACTGCACTCTAGTCCAGGCAACAGAAAGAGAGCCTATCTCAAAAAAAAAAAAAAAAAAAAAATGCTGGAATTTCATTAGATCTATAAATCAGTTTCCAGAGAATTATCACCTATTCAATATTGAATCTTTCCATCCTGGAACCACTGTGCTCTCCATTTATTTAGGTTCTATTTAAACTCACTCAATAAAGTTTTAGAATTTTCTCTAGAAAGGTCTTACACATATTTTGCTAGACTTAAAATATATCAGCTATATTTTATAGCTGTTGAAAACCATGGATCTGAAAAGATATTTTTAAAATGATTTATGAAAAGCTAAGTTTTTGGTGAGATATCTAGAGCATGGGATAAATATATACAAAATGAACATAAACTTTCTTAAAATTTTTAAATAAAGCAAAGCTCACCAAAGTGCTATTACTACTACCTGGTTTCATTTTAATTCTAGAATTATTGTTTTGTAGTAATGTAATATCTCACTTCAGTAGGTTTATGGTACTTGAAGGAAAGGGCATGTCACATAAATAAATGTTCGTTCCTGTTCTTAGATCTTCACATTCATTAAATGATGAATAATTACCATCTGGTCCTTTACCAAAAACAAGTTTTCCAACCGCTGTTCTAAAAGGATGGATGGGATTTGGGTGCATAGAACTAGGAAAAGAGGTAGAGAAGGACAGAGAGGAACAAACATTCCACTTGAGAAATGAAGGAATGAAAACATGAAGGGAAAACCAAGAATATTTAAGGAACAATGGAAAGACCAGTTTGGCGAAAATACAGAGCCCAAGTTATTATAGGTAAACGTTTGAACCATTTGACACTGTGTGCATTGTTATCGCACCATTTATACTATTGTGGTCAGTTATTAATAAGCACCCTCATAAGAAGTCTGTGAGGTTAGTACTATTATTATCTCTATTATAATTAAGAAACCGGCTGGGTGCACTGGTCCACAACTATAATACCAGCACTTTGGGAGGCTGAGGTGGGCCAGGAGTTCAAGACTAGCCTAGGCAACATAGCAAGAACCCATGTCTACAAAAAATTTTAAAAAGCAGCACATGGGGCAGCGCCTGTGGCTCAGTGAGTAGGGCGCCGGCCCCATTAACCGAGGGTGGCGGGTTCAAGCCCGGCCCCGGCCGAACTGCAAAGCAAACAAAAAAAATAGCCAGGCGGGCGCCTGTAGTCCCAGCTACTCAGGAGGCTGAGGCAGAAGAATCACCTAAGCCCATGAGTTGGAGGTTGCTGTGAGCTGTGTGACGCCACGGCACTGTACCAAGGGTGATAAAGTGAGACTCTGTCTCTACAAAAAAAAAATAAAAAGCAGCACATGCTGGTGCACACCTGTAGGCCCAGCTGTTAGGGAGGCTTGGGTGGATGGATCACTTGAGCCCAGGAGTTCGAGGTGACAGTGAGCTATGATCACACCACTTCACTCTAGCCTAGGTGACAGAGACTATCTCTAAACAATAAAAATAAAAAACGATTGGCTCGGCGCCTGTGGCTCAAAGGGCTAAGGCGCCAGCCACATACACCTGAGCTGGCGGGTTCGAATCCAGCCCGGGCCCGCCAAACAACAATGACGGCTGCAACCAAAAAAATGGCCGGGCGTTGTGGTGGGAGCCTGTAGTCCTAGCTACTTGGGAGGCGGAGGCAAGAGACTCGCTTGAGCCCAGGAATTGGAGGTTGCTGTGAGCTGTGATGCCATGGCACTTTATCCAGGGTGACAGCTTGAGGCTCTGTGTCAAAAAAAAAAAAAAAAAAAAGTGATTTAAAGTCTGGTGTAGTGACAGTAGTCCAAGTTACTTGGGAGGCAGAGGTGGGATGATCCCTTGAGCCCTGGAGTTTGAGGTCAACCTGGCCAACCTAGCAAGATCATGTCTCTTTAAAAAAAAAAAAAAAACAGAAAAGGCGTGGTGCCTGTAGCTCAAGCAGCTAGGGCTCCAGCCACATACACCAGAGCTGGCAGGTTCAAATACAGCCCAGGCCCACCAAACAACAATGACAATTACAACCAAAAAATAGCTGGGCGTTGTGGCAGGCGCCTGTAGTCCCAGCTACTCCGGAGGCTGAGGGAAGTGAATCACCTAAACCCAGGAGTTGAAGGTTGCTGTGGGCTGTGGCACTCTACCGAGGGGGACAAAATGAGACTGTCTCAAAAAAAAATAAAAGAAGAAGAAGGAATGCTTTTCACTTGAATTATCCAGCAACTGCTTTTGACAATTGCCAGGACAATCTTCAAATGCATCAGTGGAACTCTCACATTTCATTTTAGAAAACCAGAGGAACTGTGTCAGGCATACCACCTACCGCTGGAATCAAAATTTAGGAAGTCTGAGAATTCCTGAGCCAATGTCTCATCACTGGCAAAGGCACAGATGCAAGCAAAGAAATGAATACATCTCTGGGCTGCTTCATCCTTGGAGGCGTTCAACTTGTGTGATTTCAGAGTCTGACAGGAGCAGAAGAAGCGGCGCTCAGGCAAGCTTTTAGCACTGATTTTCTGCACAAAAGATGTATGCAGATACCCCAAACTGTGCTTCTGGCTTGCCTTGCATTTTACCACCAAGATGTTTTTAGTAATCCTCTGTACCAGGGGGCCCGTGGGTTCTGTGGCCAACTGCCAGATGGTCTGTTTGGTTTCAGGGGAAGCCTGCATTGCATTTAGGACTGAGCTCTTTAGCGTCAGCGGCGTGGCCTCTGCCTGGCAGTTCAAGGCCAGCTTGATGTGCTGGCACTGGTTTTCCACAACGCCTTGGGTGGCGGCTTTTAAGCATGACGGGACATAGCACCGCCCAGAGCTCAGCTGAGTGATGATGGTCCCATCCACGGTCTGGATGGTTGTCTCTGAAACACCCAGCTCCACAAAGCATCGGTAATCAGGGCCCCGGTCTCTTTGTCGCACTGAGTAGACCTGCAGGTCGGACCCTGTGACGATTTTGACAGCCTCAACACTAGGCTGCTTCCGTGCACCGTAGCGGAATATGGTTCCACAGGTCTTGTTCTTACAGCTCAGTCCCCGGGTTCCATTGTATGTGCCACATCGGGGACACTTTCTGATTCCCCTCAATGTGGCCTTTCCCAAGTCAGATAAGAAAGCTGGGACTTTAGTCCTCAGAGAGTTTGGTTCCATTTTTCACAGGCCCTATAACAGGCAATAAGCTCATCAGCATGAGTAGACATTCAAACAAAGCAGACATACGCAAAGTTCAAATCACTTATGATACTCAATACAGAAAGTGAAACATAAAAAAGTTATCCACCATTTTCAAATAGTACTATATGACAACACAAATTTAGCTGGGTGCAGTGGCTCATGCCTATAATCCTAGCTAGCACTCTGGGAGGCTGAGGCGGTTGGATTGCTTGAGCTTAGGAGTTCAAGACTAGCCTGAACCAGAGCAAGACCCAGTCTCTAAAAATAGCTGAGTTTTGTCGTCATCACCTGTAGTCCAAGCTACTTGGGAGGCTGAGGCAAGGGAATCACTTGTGCCCAAGAGTTTGAGGTTGCTGTGAGCTATAACGAGAGAGCACTCTACAGAGAGCAACAAAGTGAGACTTTGTCTCAAAAGAAAGAAACCCCATAACTTTAAACCTTCAAACAAAACAAAAATGAAGGAAACTTTGCCTTTCATATCTCTATATATTAAAAAAAATTCCTAACATAACAAGAAAAGCATTTCTCCACTCTGTTCTATACAACAGCCAAGGTTAGTTAACCTAATCTTTATATGTACAGATGTTTAACCTCAGCAAGGATGGGAGAACAGGAAAGATGAGTTCTTTCCCTTTCATCATACCCCACAAAACCCAGTAAAATCCTACCTGTACCAGTTGCCAGGGCATCTGGAAAATAGTATGACCTGAATTCATCAAACCTAAAAGGTGTTTCATTAGTTTCTGATGATCAGAGAGGACAAGGAAAGACATAATCACTTGCAGAGTAAATGACAGCACTTAGCCAGCAGTCTTCTGAAGTTTGAACACTGTGGTGTAACAATGCAGATGTTCTGCTTCCTCCTCCTGGACCAACCAATGGCAAACCTCCTGCCCAATGTTCCACAGTCAGAGAAGATTCCCACTGCCCTAACTGGACATCTTGGCAGTCTATAAGTAAAATAAAAGAAATATTAAAGTTATACAAAAGGATGATCCATTTATTTTAGAAATCAAACAGAACAAGAATCTAAGTCTTTCAAATTATTTGAGAAATAACATGATGACATTTTAATGAAAATGGTTAAGTGTTTTGCATTTCCAACTGCAAGAGGGTAAAACAGTGCTGATGTCATTACACAGAGGGTTGTTAACAACACCTAGAGCCGGCTGGGCTCAGTGGCTCACACCTGTAATCCTAGCACTCTGGGAGGCTGAGGAGGGTGGATTGCTTGAGCTCAGGGGTTCGAGACCAGCCTGAGCCAGAGTGAGACCTCATCTCTAAAAAGATAGCAGGGCACTGTGGCGGGCACCTATAGTTCCAGCTACTTGGGAGGCTGAGGCAAGAGAATCACTTAAGCCCAGGACTTTAAGGTTGCTGTGAGGTGTGATGCTACGGCACTCTACTGAGGATGACAAAGTGAGACTCTGTCTCAAAAAAAAAAGAAAAAACCACCTAGAGCCATGCTATATAACCTGCCAAACACTCATCCTTATAGTATATGTCACATTTTTAGAGTGCTATATGCTTTTCAAAGTACTTTCACATTATTTCCTTTGAATTTCACTATAGTAGGATCTCATTTAAGCCAAAGAACTGTTCTACAGATGAAAATAAAGAAGTTGGCTGGGGGCAGCACCTGTAGCTCAGTGGGTAGGGTGCCAGCCACATACACTGATGATGCAGGACAAGGAAGCTCTACAACCACTGCCTTGGCCCTGGCGGCGCTGATGCTGTGGCGGATGGAGAAACCAGCTTGCAAAAGGGCCGGACCTGTGCGGAAGACACTGGCGCCTTGCTGTCTGCTCCTCGTGCAAATCTGACTGGTCAATATCATGTCAGTCTCCAGGGACCGGGTCTTCATTGGACAGCTGGCTGTAACTGACGAAGACCCGCCCCTAAGAAGTTCTGGCAAAACAACTCCCTGGGACTATATAAACCCCTGAGCAGAGAGCTCAGGGGCAGACTGCGGCAGGACGGAGAGAGAACAGCTCAGAAGCAGACCTCGGAGAGGGAACAGGAGCGCTGCCTGTTCCCCTCAGAAGTAGACCTCGGCTGGACCTCGGAGAGGGAACAGGAGAGCTGCCTGTTCCCCTCAGAAGTAGACCTGGGCTGGACCTCGGAGAGGGAACAAGAGAGCTGCCTGTTCCCCTCCAGAGCAGACCTCGGCTGGACCTCTGAGAGGGAACAGGAGAGCTGCCTGTTCCCCTCCAGAGCAGACCTCGGCTGGACCTCTGAGAGGGAACAGGAGAGCTGCCTGTTCCCCTCCAGAGCAGACCTCGGCTAGACCTCTGAGAGGGAACAGGAGAGCTGCCTGTTCCCCTCCAAAGCAGACCTCGGCTGGACCTCAGAGAGGGAGCATGAGAGCTTGTTCCCCTCCTGGGTCCTCTTGCCTGGAGGTTTGGTTTTTCCTCTACTTGTAATTCTTCTTTCCTGTAAATAAATCCTGACTTACCACTACTCTTGTGGTCCACTGATTCCTTCTTCAAATCACCTGAGACCAAGAACCTGAAATTCCGGCATCACTGAGGCTGGCGGGTTCAAGCCCAACCCACGCCAGCTAAAACAACAATGACAACTGCAACAAAAAAATGGCTGGGCGTGGGCGGCACCTGTGGCTCATCAAGTAGGGTGCTGGTCCCATATACTGAAGGTGGTGGGTTCAAACCTGGCCTCGGCCGAACTGCAAAACAGAAAAATAGCCGGGCGTTGTGGCTGGTGCCTGTAGTCCCAGCTACTCGGGAGGCTGAGGCAAGAGAATCACCTAAGCCCAGAAGTTGGAGGTTGCTGTGAACTGTGTGACGCCATGGTGATAAAGTGAGACTGTCTCTACCAAAAAAAAAAAAAATATATATATATCCAGGCATTGTGGCAGGTAACTGTAGTCCCAGCACCTTGGGAGGCTAAAGTAAGAGAATCACTTAAGTCCAAGACTTTGAGGATGCTGTGAGCTGAGACATGCCAGTACTCTACAGAAGGCAACAAAGTGAGACTGTCTCAAAAATAAATAAATAAATAAGTAAATGAATACAATCTATTTTATTTATTATTATTATTTTTTTTTTTTTTTGCAGTTTCTGGCCGGGGCTGGGTTTGAACCCACCATCTCCAGCACATGGGGCTGGTGCTCTACTCCTTTGAGTCACAGGTGCCACCCTATTTTATTTTTTACGTAACGTCTCACTGTGTTGACCAGGCTAGAGTGCCATGGCATCAGCCTTGCTCACAATAACTGTAAACTCTTAGGTTCAAGAAACTTCCTGCCTCAACCTATTGGCTAAAACTACAGGCGCCTGTCACAACCCAGATAATTTTTTATATTTTTAGTAGAGATGGGGTCTTACTCTTGTTCAGGCTGGTCTTGAACTTCTGAGCTCAAGGATTATAGGCATGAGCCATCATGCCCAGCTTAAAAACATTTTTTCTAGAGATAGGCTGGAGTTTTGTCACACAGGCTGGAGTGCAGTAGTGTGATTATTGCTTACTGCAGCCTTGAACTTCTGCGCTCAAATGATCCTGCCACCTTAGCCTCCCAAGTAGCTGAGACTTTAAGCAGGCACCAGCGTCCTGGACTAGTTTTCAAAAAAATTTTTTGTAGGGAGAGGTCTTGCTATGTTAGCCAGGCTGGGTTTTTTTTTTTTTTTTTTTGGTCAGCGTCGGGTTTGAACCTGCCACCTCTGGTGTATGGGGTCAGCGCCCTACTCCTTTAAGCCACAGGAACTGCCTGCAGGCTGGTCTTGAACTCCTGTCCTCAAGCAATTCTCTTGCTTCAGCCTCTCAGAATGCCGGGAATACAGGCATGAGCCACTGTGCCTGGCCCAAGTTCATTATTGTTGTTATTATTATTATTATTATTATTATTATTATTATTATTATTTTTGAGACAGAGCCTCAAGCTGTCACCCTGGATAGAGTGCTGTTGCATCACAGCTCACAGCAACCTCCAATTCCTGGGCTCAAGCAAGTCTTCTGCCTCCGCCTCCCAAGTAGCTGGGACTACAGGCGCCCGCCACAACGCCTGGCCATTTTTTTTTTTTTTTGGTTGCAGCTGTCATTGTTGTTTGGCGAGCCAGGGCTGGATTCGAACCTGCCAGCTCAGGTGTACGTGGCTGGCGCCCTAGCCACTTGAGCCACAGGTGCCAAGCCCATTATTATTATTATTGTTTGTTTGTTTTTGTTTTTTGCAGTTTTTGGCCAGGGTTGGGTTTGAACTCACCACCTCTGGCACATGGGGCCAGCGCCCTACTCCTTTGAGCCACAGGTGCTGCCCTATTATTTTTATTTATTTATTTATTTATTTTTGTAGAGACAGAGTCTCTCTTTATCGCCCTCGGTAGACTGCCATGGCATCACACAGCTCACAGCAACTTCCAACTCCTGGGCTTAGGCGATTCTCTTGCCTCAGCCTCCTGAGTAGCTGGAACTACAGGCACCCGCCACAACGCCTGGCTATTTTTCTGTTTTGCAGTTAGCAGAGGCTGGGTTTGAACCTGCCACCTTCGGTATATGGGGCCGGTGCCCTACTCCAGGAGCCACAGCCGCCACCCCCATTATTATTATTTTGTAGACAGAGTCTCATTGTCACCTGGGCCAGAGTACCATGGTGTCATCATAGCTCACTGTAACCTTAAAATTCCCGGCTCAAGCCATCTTTCTGCCTCAGCTTCTTGAGTAGTTGGGACCTGAGTAGTAGTGTGTATCACTACACCTAGCTAATTTTTCTATTTTGTGTAGCGACAGGGTCTAGCTCTTGCTTAAGGCTAGTCTCAAAGTCCAAGTCTCAAGGATGGCCTTCCAGAGTGCTAGTCTTACAGGAGTGAGCCACCGACCTGGCGCAAGTTCATTACTTTTTTTTTTTTTTTTTTTTTGAGACAGAGCCTCAAGCTGTCGCCATGGGTAGAGTGCTGTGGCATCACAGCTCGAAGCATCCTCCAACTCCTGGGTTCAAGCGATTCTCCAGCCTCTGCCTCCCAAGAAGCTGGGACTACAGGCACCCGCCACAATGCCCGGCTATTTTTTTTGTTGTTGCAGCCATCAGTTGTTTGGCAGATCCAGGCTGGATTTGAACCCATCAGTTCAGGTGTATGTGGCTGGCACCTTAGCCACTTGAGCCACAGGTGCCGAGCCCCAAGTTCATTACTTTTTAATACTTTTTTCTTTTCCCGTTTTTTTTTGGAGATGAGTCTCACTCTGTCACCCTGGGGTCATAGTTCACAGCAATTTCAAACTCTGTCATTCAAGAGATCTTCTCGCCTCAGCCTTCCAAGTAGATGGGACTGACTATGGGAGTTCCCATCTTTTAGTAGAGATGAGTTCTTGCTCTGGCTGAACTCAGGCTGGTCTCAAACTCCTAAACTCAAGCAATCTACCCACTTTGGCCTCCCAGAGAGCTAGGATTACAGGAATGAGCCACCACGCTCACCCCCATCTAAATTAAATCTCTGTTGTCCACTGATGAACAAACTGGAAAGTACAAACAATAATAGTCTAAAAATTCCCATCTTTTGTTATGAACTAATCCACAACTGTAATATTTGCTGACAGTCTACTTCGTAAATAAAGCTTTGTAAAATAAGATCTATAGCAAGGTTTCTCTATGCTGCCACTACTGACATTTGGGGTTGAAGAGTTTTTTGTTGTGGGAGCTATCCTGTGCATTATACAATATTTAGCAGTACCCCTAGATCCCAGCTGCAAAACCCACATCCAATTGTAAAAACACCAAAAATGTCTCTAGCTAATGCCAAATGTTCTTTGGAGCCAAAATCACCCCAGTTAAAAACCACTGATCTGGCCCGATTGTGGTGGCTCACACCTGTAATCTTAGCACTTGGGAGACTGAGGCAGGTGGATTGCCTGAGCTCATGGATTCACCACAGCAAGACCAGCCTGAGCTACAGCGAGACCTCATATCTAAAAAATAGCTGGGCATTGTGGTGGGCGCCTGTAGTCCCAGCTACTTGGGAGACTGAGGCAAGAAAATTGCTTGAGCCTAAGAGTTTGAGGTTGCTGTGAGCTACGATACCACTGCACTCTACCGAGGGCAACAAAGTGAGACTCTGACCCCCAAAACAAAAACAAACAAATAAAAAAAAACACTGATCTCTAGACATAGGTCTAATACATATTAGCTCATTCATACAACATTCCTTCCCCTCTGCTCAATGAATTTCTTTGGTAAGCATTCTCATTCAGCTGAACGTGGGTTCTTAGGAGAATGAGATTTCAAAGTCAAAGGATGAAGGATTTACTCTGCTCTTTACCACCGATTGTCTTTGTAACAAAATCCTTTAATCCTTTTTTTTTTTTTCCTAGAGAGAGAGTCTCACTTTGTTGCCCTCAGTAGAGTGCCGTGGCATCACAGCTTACAGCAACTTCCAGCTTTTGGGCTTAGGTGATTCTCTTGCCTCAGCCTCCCAAGTAGCTAGGACCACAGGCGCCCACCACAACACCTGGCTATTTTTTGTTGCAGTTTGGCTGGGGCTGGGCTTGAACCCACCACCCTCAGTATATGGGGCCAGTGCCCTACTCACTGAGCCACAGGCGCCACCCCAAATCCTTTAATTCTAAGCTTCAATTTTTTTTTCACTTGCAAAATGAAACATATATTACATATAATATATAAAATATGATTTACACATATGAAGCAGCTTAGCAAAAGTATAATTTTTAATTATGTTAAAAATTAATTTTAATTATAGATTTTTTTTTTTTTTTTGCAGTTTTCTGGCCAGGGCTGGGTTTGAACCCACCACCTCCAGTATATGGGGCTAGCGCCTTACTCTTTTGAGCCACAGGCGCCGCCCTAATTTTAATTATAATTTTAAAAATTACAATGATTATGATTTAACATATCATTAAAATTGAAAAAAAACGGCCAGGCGTGCTGGCTCATGCCTGTTATCCCAGCACTCTGGGAGGCTGAGGCAGGTGAATTGCCTGAGGTTCAAAACCAGCCTGAGACAAAGAGACACCTTGTCTCTAAAAATAGCCCGGCATTGTGGTGGGTGCCTGTAGTCCCAGCTGCTTGGGAGGCTGAGAAAAGAGAATCACTTAAGCCCATGAGTTTGAGGTTGCTGTGAGCTGGGATGCCACCACACTGTTCCGAAAGCAGCAAAGTGAGACTTTGTCTCAAAAGATGAAATAAAGGGCGACGCCTGTGGCTCATCAAGTAGGGCTCCGGCCCCATATACGGAAGGTGGAGGGTTCAAACCCTGCCTCACCGAACTGCAAAAACAGAAAAACAGCTGGGCGTTGTGGCAGACACCTGTAGTCCCAGCTGCTAGGGAGGCTGAGGCAAGAGAATGGCCTAGGCCCAGGAGTTGGAGATTGCTGTGAGCTGTGCTCCACCAAGGGCGATAAAGTGGAACTCTATCTCTACAAAAAAAAATAAGAAGAAGAAAATAAAAAATAAAATAAAGTCGGCTCGGCACCTGTGGCTTAGCAGGCTAAGGCGCCAGCCACGTACACCTGAGCTGGCGGGTTCAAATCCAGCCTGGGCCTGCCTAACAACAATGGTGGCTGCAACCAAAAAAAAAATGGCTGGGCGTTGTGGCGGGCGCCTGTAGACCCAGTGCCTTGGGAGGCAGAGGCAAGAGACTCGCTTGAGCCCAGGATTTAGAGTTTGCTGTGAGCTGTGATGCCAGAGCACTCTATCCAGGGTAACAGCTGAGGCTCTGTCTCGAAAATAAATAAATAAATAAATAAATAAATAAATAAATAAATAAATAAATAAATAAAATAAAATAAAGTCTTGGCCAGGCAAGGTGGCTTATGCTCATAATCCCAGCATTTAGGAAGGTCAAGGTGGGAGGACTGTTTTAGGCAAGGAGATTAAGACCAGCCTGAGCAACATAGTGAGAGCTCATTTCTACCAAAAATAATTAGCTGGAAATAGCCAGGCATTGTGGCGGGCGCCTGTAGTCCCAGCTACTCGCGAGGCTGAGGCAAGAGAATCACCTAAGCCCAGGAGTTGGAGGTTGCTGTGAGCTGTGTGACGCAACGGCATTGTACTGAGGGTGATAAAGTGAGACTCTGTATATAAAAATAATAATAATAATAATAATAATAATAATAATAATTAGCTGGGCATGGTGGTATGTACCTAGAGTGAGACACTGTCTCAAAAAAAAAAAAAAGTCTTGGGCGGCACCTGTGGCTCAGTGAGTAAGGCACTGACCCCATATACCGAGGGTATCGGGTTCAAACCCGACCAAACTGCATCAAAAAATAGTCAGGCGGGGGGCGGCACCTGTGGCTCATCGAGTAGGGCGCCGGCCCCATATACTGAAGGTGGCGGGTTCAAACCCAGCCTCCTCCGAACTGCAAAAAAAGAAAAATAGCCGGGCGTTGTGGTAGGTGCCTGTAGTCCCACCTACTCGGGAGGCTGAGGCAAGAGAATCACCTAAGCCCAGGAGTTGGAGGTTGCTGTGAGCTGTGTGACGCCAAGGTAATCTACAAAGGGCAACAAAGTGAAACTCTGTCTCTACAAAAAAAAAAAAAAAAAAGCCGGGCGGGTGGTGCCTGTGGCTCAAGGAGTAGGGCGCCAGCCTCATATGCTGGGAGTGGCGGGTTCAAGCCCAGACCGGGCCAAAACTGAAAAAAAAAAAAAATAGCGGGGCTTTGTGGCGAGCGCCTGTAGTCCCAGCTACTTGGGAGGCGGCGGCAGGAGACTCGCTTGAGCCCAGGAATTGGAGGCTGCTGTGAGCTATGATGCCACAGTACTCTATCCAGGGTGACAGCTTGAGGTTCTGTCTCAAAATAAACAAACAAACAAACAAACAAACAAACAAACAAACTAAGGTGCCTGCAATCCCAGCTACTCAGGAGGCAGAGGCAAGAGAATCGCTTAAGCCCAGGAGCTGGAGGTTGCTGTGAGCTGTGTGACGCCACGGCACTCTACCAGGGCGATAAAGTGAGACTCTGTCTCTACAAAAAGAAAAATAAATAAATAAATTAAATTAAAAAAAAATCTTGAGGGCAGCACCTGTGGCTCAAAGGAGTAGGGCACTGGCCCCATATGCCGGAGATGGCGGGTTCAAACCTAGTCCCGGCCAAAAACTGCAAAAAAAAAAAATCTTGAAATTATATAAAACAAAGTTAAAATTTCAGGGCAAAGTTTATCACCAAATATATCTTATCTATCTTCTCTCTTTTCCTATACCTAAATATTCCAGACAGAGAAAACTTTCAAGCACAAAAGGATTGTTAAAATATTAGAACAAAAAACAAAGGGGAAGGGTTGATATTTATTTATTTATTTGAGACAGCACCTCACTTTGTTGCCCTTGGTAGAGTGCCGTGGCGGCACAGCTCACAGCAACCTTAAACTCAACTGGGCTCAAGAGATTCTCTTGCCTCAGCCTCCTGAGTAGTTGCAACTACAGGCACCGCCACAAAGCCCGGCTATTTTCAGGGGTGGGGTCTTGTTCTTGCTCAGGCTGGTCTTGAACTCATGAGCTCATGTAATCCGCCCGCCATGGCCTCCCAGAGTGCTGGGATAACAGGTGTGAGCCACCACGCCCAGCACTTATAATTTTTATTTTTATTTTTTATTTTTTGAGACAGAGCCTCAAGCTGTCACTCTGGGTAGAGCGCTGTGACATCACGCTCACAGCAACCTCCAACTCCTGTGCTCAAGCGATTCTCCTACCTCAGTCTCCCAAGTAGCTGCGACTACAGGCCCCCACCACAACACCCAGCTATTTTTTTGGTTGTAGCTATTATTGTTGTCTGGCAGGCCCAGGCTGGATTAGAACCCTACAGCTCTGGTTTATGTGGCTGGTGCCTTAGCTGCTTGAGCTACAGGCACTGAGCCTATAATTTGAGACAGAGTCCCACTCTCACCCAGGCTAGAGTACAGTGGTACTATCACAGTTCACTGTAACTTTGAACTCCTGAGCACAAGCAATCCTTCTGCCTTAGCCTCTGGAGTAGCAGGGGCTACAGGCATATATCACCACACCTGGCTAAGTTTTTAAATGTTTTGTAGAAATGGTACTATCAGTGTTTTTTAAAAAGTAGGTTTATTGAGATATATTTTACATTTCAAAATATTCACCCATTTTAAGCGTACAATTCAATGATATTCAGTTTATAGAGTCCAGCATCTACCACTACCATCTAGTTTGAAAACACTTCCATCATCTTAAAAAGATCCCTTTTGGCCTCTATAGTCAGTCACCATTCCCACCCCAACCCCTACCCAGTCACTAATCTCGTTTCTGTCTCTATAAATTTATTCTTTCTGGACACTCACATAAATGGAATCATACAATGTGAGGCCTTTTGTGTCTGTTTTTTTTGTCACTCAGTATGTTTTACAGGTTCAACCACTTTGCAGTACTTCATTCCTTTTATTGATGAATCATTTTCTATTGTGCAGATACATCACACAAAAGAAAATACTTTGTTTCTCCGCTCATCAGCCCACAGACATTTGGATTGCTTCCAACCTATGGCTATTATGAACAGCCATGCTGAGAACATTAACACGCAAAGCTTTGCATGAGCAAATTTTTTCATTTCTCATGGGCAGACACCTAGAAGTGGAATTGTTAGACTGTACATTTAAATACACATAAAACTTTTGAAGAAACTCCCAAACTGTTTTCCAAAGTGACTATAACATTTTATATTCCTACCGGCAACATAAGAGGGTTCCTAGTTCTCCACTTCCTAGCCAAAATCTGCTATTGTCTTTTTTTTTTTGCAGTTTTTGGCTGGGGCTGGGCGTGAACCCGCCACCTGCAGCATATGGGGCCGGTGCCCCACTCCTTTGAGACACAGGCGTCGCCTGTTATTGTCTTCTTGATAATAATCATTTGATGATAGTGGTATAAAACAGTGTCTCATGTTGGTTTATTTATTTTTCTCTAGTGAATAATGCTGCTGAGCAATATTTCACATGCTTATTTAGCCACTTGAAATATTATGAAAGAAGCCAGACATAAAAGCCCATATATTGTATGATTCCATCTAAATGAAATATCCAGAATTGACAAATGCACATAGATTTAATTTAATGGATGCCAGGGCAAAGAAGCAGAGTAACTGCTAATGGGGGTGAGATTTCTTTACGGGGTGATGAAAGGTTGAACACGAATATACCCAAACCGGGCGGCGCCTGTGGCTCAGCGAGTAGGGCACTAGCCCCATATACCGAAGGTGGCAGGTTCAAACCCGGCCTCGGCCAAACTGCAAAACAAAGAAATAGCCGGGTGTTGTGGCAAGCGCCTGTAGTCCCAGCTACTTGGGAGGCTGAGGCAAAAGAATCGCCTAAGCCCAGGAGTCGGAGGTTGCTGTGAGCTGTGTGATGCCACAGCACTCTACAGAGGGCGATAAAGTGAGACTCTGTCTCTACAAAAAAAAAAAAAAGAATATACCCAAACCACTAAATTGTAACATTTTAAAAGGGTGGGATTGGCTCTGCGCCCGGTAGCTCAAGCAGCTAAGGCACTAGCCACATACACGAGAGCTAGAAGGTTCGAATCCAGCCTGGACCTGCCCAACAATAATGACAACTACAACTAAAAAAAAAAAAAAAAGCCAGGCATTGTGGTGGGCGCCTGTAGTCCCAGCTACTTGGGAGGCTGAGGCAAGAGAATTGCTTAAGCCCAGGAGTTGGAGGTTGTTGTGAGCTGTGATGCCACAGCAGTCTACAGGGAAACAGCTTGAGGCTCTGTCTCAAAATAAATAAATAAATAAAAGAAAGAAAAGGGTGGGATATATGTCATGTAAATTATATTTCAATAAATATGTGATAAAGGCTTGGCGCAATGGGCTAAGGCGCCAGCCACGTACAGCTGAGCTGGCGGGTTCGAATCCAGCCCGGCCCGCCAAACGACAATGACGGCTGCAACCTAAAAATGGCCGGGCGTTGTGGCGGGCGCCTGTAGTCCCAGCTACTTGGGAGGCAGAGGCAAGAGACTCGCTTGAGCCCAGGAATTGGAGGTTGCTGTGAGCTGTGATGCCACGGCACTCTATCCAGGGTGACAGCTTGAGG
>CAUYRH010017601.1:0-49804 GCA_963574655.1 Perodicticus potto
GGCGTTGTGGCGGGCGCCTGTAGTCCCAGCTACTTGGGAGGCGGAGGCAGGAGACTCGCTTGAGTCCAGGAATTGGAGGTTGCTGTGAGCTGTGATGCCATGGCACTCTATCCAGGGTGACAGCTTGAGGCTCTGTCTCAAAAAAAAAAAAAAAAAAAGACTGAGGGTGGTGGCTCACACCTGTAATTCTGGCACTGTGGGAGGCCAAGGCAGGAGGATTGCTTGAGCTCAGGAGTTTGAGACCAGCCTGAGCAAAGCGAGACCGCGTCTCTACTAAAAACTAGTCAGGTGTTATGGCAGGTGCCTGTATTCACAGCTACTCAGGAGGCTAAAGCAGGAGGCTGAGCCTAGCAGTTTGAAGTTGCTATGAGCTAGGCTGAGGCCATGGCACTCTAGCCTGGGTGACAGAGGGAGACTCTATCTCTAAAACATCCCTGAATGATAAAATGCATTTACCCAGTAAGATAAGACCAAAGGATATTCAAAGAAAAGACAGAAATCTCGTTCACTCCCACATCTCCAGGCTCAGAAGAAACCATTTCCTTGGACATCTTTATAGAGTCACCATGTGTGTATATTCCCAGGCACTGTCCACCAGCTCTGCGGAAGGAGAGAGCTTTGTTTTGTGCACTGCTGTATTCCCACTGCTTAGGAGAGAGCCCGCAAGAGTAGGTGTTCAGTAAGGATAGGTTGAAAATTCATATTTATCGCAAAGATAAATGGGATTATGTCATACATACTGTTCTGTTCTATACTTTACTTTTTAACTATTAATAAATTCATAAGTATTAGATGTCTTTTCACATCAGCAAAAATTAGATTTACCTCATTCATCTTAATGGCAACATAATCTTCCATGACATCCATGTCCTTTGTTTAACTAGACTAGAGCCTCCATGGAGGTCGTTTTCAGTTTCATTTTTCATCACTCACAATGATGACACCTGAGTTTCGCTTCATACTTCAATTCTGCAAGGGTTAGCTCTGATTTGAGCTGAGAAGACTGTCTCAGAGAGGTTAAGGGACTTGCTCCAGGTCACACAGCCAACCTTCAAGCCTGCGCCACTAACCTCTGCCTGCTTGGTGCCCCTCGCTGAGTTTTCCCGTCACCAGCCTCAGAGGAGGCTGCACTGCAACACTTCTGTCACCAGCACAGGTGTGCCCTCCAGGAACGTGCTTCCCTAGGCCCTTGTCAGCGTCTCCCCAGAGCCGGAGCCGGGATCAGAAGAGTAAGAATCCCCAGAAGGGGCTCGGCACCTGTGGCTCAATGGGCTAAGGCGCCAGCCACGTACACCTAAGCTTGCGGGTTCGAATCCAGCCTGGGCCCGCCAAACAGCAATGACGGCTGCAACCAAAAAATATAGCCAGGCATTGTGGTGGGCGCCTATAGTCCCAGCTACTTGGGAGGCGGAGGCAGGAGAGTTGCTTGAGCCCAGGCATTGGAGGTTGCTGTGAGTTGTGATGCCACAGCACTCTACCCAGGATGACAGCTTGAGGCTCTAACTCAAAAAAAAAAAAAAAAAAAAGAATCCCCAGAAGGACCTAGCTCTACTTCTCCAAAGCTGGGTTAAGGCAGTGGTTCTCAGTGAGGGTGCGATTTTGGCCCCTAGAGAATAGTTGGCAATGTCTGGGACATTTCTGGTTGTCATACTCAGGGGTGGTCAGAGATGCTGCATCCTACAAGGCACAGGACAGCCCCCTACCTGAATGGGCCAGCCCGAAATGTCAGTAGTGTCAAAGCTGAGAAACGCTGTGTTAAAGGCACAGACTGTGGCACCAGGCTTCCTGGCTGAGTGACTTGGGCAAGTTGTTTAACATCTCTGTGCTTCTGTTTCCTTACCTGTAAAGTCAGCATAAGAATAGTCCCTGTCATCCAGATTATGTACATCAAACACTTTGGAAAGTATTCAGTTACATGAAGCCATAATTGGAATCTTTGCCCTGAGGATCCAGGTGTCCAAGCTGGAGGAAGATGTGCTGTGCAGAGAAAACAGGGCAGCTGGCTCGGCGCCTGTAGCTCAGTGGCTAGGGCGCCAGCCACATACACCAGAGCTGGTGGGCTCGAATCCAGCCTGAGCCTGCCAAACAACAATGACAACTACAACCAAAAAATAGCCAGGCGTTGTGTCGGGCACCTGTAGTCCCAGCTACTTGGGAGGCTGAGGCAAGAGAATCGCTTAAGCCCAAGAGTTTGAGTTACTGTGAGCTATGACGCCACAGCACTCTACCCAGGGCAACAGCTTGAGACTTTGTCTCAGAAAGAAAGAAAGAAAACAGGGCAAGGGCTGTTCCCTGCCTGCACCACCCAGCCTCTCTCAGGGAATGTGAGCTCAGTCCACAGATAGAAATAGAACCCCCCGGACGCTGCTGACCTCTGCTTGCTTAGGAATGGAGGAAAAGTCACTCAGAAGACTGTTTCCATTTCAGGGTCTGAAAAGCTGCTCCCAGGAGACCATCAGATATGGAGATTTTCAAGAAGCTAAGCACTGAATAATCTTAGAGGTCAGCAACTTCAAGCCATCTATTTAACTGATGCAGAAGCTGAGGCAAGACTTGCTTACACATTAAGGCAGTGGCAGATCTGAGCTGGACTCCAGTCCAGGATGAACACAGGTCTCCCTGCAGCTCAGCCCAATGGTCCTCCTTGGGCACAGACCAGTACCCAGGTCAGATGCTCCTTGCTATGCATCTCTGGAACCCAGCCTGCCCGGGAAGCAGTGTCATGTTAAGTGTTTACAAGCACAGCTTTGACATCAGACAGACCCCCTATTCAAATCCCCATTCCACCAGTTACCTGTAAAGATCTTGGGCAGGCCCTGAGCCTCAGCAAAATGGACAAAATCATGTTTTGTTGCCAAAAGGATTAGAGACAACGTGTGGGCCTGCTTGAACATTGCTGGTGAAATGCATATCAGCCAAATCTCTTTGCAGGGCAATTTGACAACATCTAAGAATATTTAAAAGGCATCTGCTCCTTCATTCATTCAGTTCTACTTCTGTAGATATACCCTCACATATGGAAGCAAAATACGTACCTAGGTAGTCTCTGCAGTATCATTTGCATTAATAATAAGCTGAGAACAAGCCAGACTTGAGCCAAGAGGAGACTGGTTGAAGGCTCCATGGGCATCTGCACAGTCTTTGACATACTCATTTAGACATTCCAGGCAGCTTTATGTGTACCGATTTGTAACAACCTCTGAGGTGTATTATTAAATGAAGCTGTAAAATCCTAAAAGGTAGGTGTAGTATGTGCTCCCATTTCTGTGGGGAAGGAGGAATTTCGATAAATATAAATGCTTATCTGGGTTTTGTACATCAGTTAGAAAGGCCCCATATCTGCCAGGATCCGAAAATCCAATGGTTTGGACAGATACAATGACTGCAGAGCTGTGCAGCCCGCACCAGTGCAGCTGCTCAAGGACTCAGGTACCTTCCTTCTTTCCTTACCCCTATTCTGAGTATGTGGCTTTGATCCTCATTGTCTCAAGGTGGCTGCTTTAGCTCCAGGCACCAAGTCTACATTCCAGGAAGGGAAAAAAAGAAAGGGCAAAGGGCAAAAGGAAACTTAAAGAGACAAAAGTCTTCTTTTCCAGACAATTTTACTTTTTTTTGCGAGTGGAAAGGAATGCCCACCCCAGGGACCTACAATGACCTACCACTCCTTGAACAGGACTGGGTCACATACAGGGCAGCTCCTAGCTGCAAGGGAGTCTGGGTAAGAGAATGGTTCTGTCTGAACACGTTGTCTCCTGAACAGAATTGGTTCTGTTAGCAAGAAGGAGACAGAGGATGGATAATGGATGGCCAACTAGCAGGGCCTGCCATTCATAGGTCATCACTAGAATGATCCATAAGAAACTGGGAATAATGGTTGCTTCCAGAGAAGGGGTCTGGGTGACAGGAGACAGAGGCAGGAGGGAGAGCCCCCTTTTATCTGCATACCCTTTTATAACTTTTTTGGTTTTCACACTGCATCCACGTATTTATATAAAAACATACTTGTTCAAAAGTCAATGCATACAACATGTCTGGACCTTGATAGGCCCTCAGTCATGCCGGCCTTCTTCTGTCACTTGCATTGGTGTCAGATGCAGACCGAGTTCTCAGCTCTGCCACGTCTGAGTTTCATGACCTTGGGCAATTTCTCCATCTTTCCACGCTTCCATTTCCTCTAGGGTGTGTAACAAGATGCAGATCGAACTTACTCATTAGTGGCTGGCAGGAGAATTCCTCCCAGGGACCCGGTGTTGTTGAGGAGAGAGTTTCTTACGACCTTTTGAAATGGGAGAGCCCGTGGGTGTGGGTGCGTGGGCAGAGCTGATGCTTCCCAGAGAGAGCGAGATTCGGAACACCCCCCAGCGCTCGTCATGATACTGCCACACAGTAATAATAGGACCCAACGTTTATTGCGTGCCAACCACGTGCCAGGCCCAATTCTGGGTGCTTTTACATACATGAACTCATCTAACCCTGACAATAGCTTACAAGGTGCCTATTTCCATTATCCTCATGTTATAGATGAAGAAACTGAGTTTTCAGTGAAGTCTGACAGATTGATAACATGTTTTCCGGGGTTGAGTTTCTCATAGAAATTGGTAGTGGAGACTGAGACGGGGCCCAGACAAGGTCAGCGCTTGGATGCAAGGGACAAAAGTGGCAAGGACTCCAAATCTGTGAATCTGTGGGCATTTGTGGAGTTCTGGGAGCAGGCTATGGACTGGGGTTGGCTTTGGAGACAGAGAGGGATAGAGAGAGTGTTCATTAGGTAGGAAACCCCCATCTCAGCTGACATCTGGGTCAAGTTAAGTGATAATAAAAATCCCTGCAAACCTCAGGGCTGTGGGAGGTTCTGGGGAGATCATGGACAGAATCGCTGCAGGCCTCCCTGGCCATCTGACTGCTTCACACCTCCGCCTCCACCCCCTGGGCCGAGCCTTGTCTCTTGTCTCTCCTCTGGTCTATTTCAGTAGCCTCCTGGCTGGTCTCCTGGCTTCCCTCCCGTCCATGTGTTTTGTTCATGTCCACCCCTTCCCAGTCCATTCTCCACACACAGCCAGGGGGATCCTATGCAAACCTAAGTCAGGGCACATCCTTATTTTGCTGAAAACCTCACTCAGGATAAAACTACAGGTCTCACCACAGCCTGCCCACCGTCCCTGGTCTGGCTCTGTTGATTCTTCTCCCCCTCTTCCCTTCGCTCTGACCCTTGAGGCTTATGCTCCTGCCCCAGGGCCTTTCCATCTGCTGTTTCTCTTGCTATGAACCCTCTTCCACCTGAGAGCAGGGCTCCCAGTGGCTCTTCATTCAGGTTTTTGTTCCCACACCGCCTCCACAGAGTGGCCTCCCTGGACCACAGTACCTGTCCCCCATTAGGGCAGCTCCATCCCCAGCCATCCCTCTGTCCCCGGCCAACTTTATTGTTCTTCTCTCCAGGAGTCAAATTATGCTTTTGTTTGTTTCCTTGCCTCCTCTTGGTCAGTTTCCTGAGAGAGCAGGGGCTTTTCATTGCTCACCTGGCTCATAGTAGACGCTCCATAAGTACATTGCATGGATATATACCATATACATGTATACATAAGATAAATGTGACTGCTTTGTTGAGATATTGTGATGCACAATTTACCCATTTAAAGTATACAATTTAGTAGTGTTTCATATGTACATGGGGTGGTCTGACCATCACCATACTCATTTCAGAACATTTATAGCCCCCCAAAAAGAAATCCCATCCCCCTTAGCAGTCACTCCCCATTCTCCCCATCCCATCCCAGTTGCAGGTAGCCACTAACCTGATTCTGTGTCAGTGGATTCGCCCATTCTAGACATTTCATATACGTGGAATCATGGAACATCATGCCTTTTCACGGCTAGTAACATGCCATTGTTTGGAGAGACCACATCTTGGTCACCCATTCATCAGTTGATGGGTAATTGGGTTGTTTCCACTTTCAGCCGTTATGAATAGTGCTGCTGTGAACGTTTGTGTATAAATTTCGTGTGAACATGTGTTTTTCTTTCTTTTGGTATATATATATAGAAGTAGAATTGCTAGATCATATGGCAATTCTATGCTCAACCTTTAGGAGAACTTCCAGACTGTTTTCCACAATGACTTCACCATTTTACATTCCCACCAGCCATACACGAGGGTTCCAGCTCCTCTACATCCTTTTGAACACTTACTATTGGCTGCCTTTTTAATTGCAGCCATCCTAGTGGGCATGAGGTGATATTTCACTAAGATTTGGATTTGCATCTCCCAAATGGCCAACCGTAAGTATTTCCTGAAGCAGTGAATTGAATGATGTGCTCTCAGGTAAGGGTGAGATCTGGCGCACAGGTGGTCCCAGGATGCTGTCTGAGGCTGGGCACCTGCAGAGTCAGGCCGGATGTGAAAAGCCCGGGAGGGCGCCAAGTCATGGCACCCTTGGCCAAGTCTGGGCTGCTGGCCGGCAGCCGCAGCCAGCTTTGTGGACCAAGCCATAGGGACTGTGACGTCACTGTGTTTCCCTCTCCAGCTCACAGAGCCTTGCAGGGTGTTGCCCCTTTCCATCTCCTCCTCAGACTTTGCAGGGGCTGCTGGTACCTCCGTTTTACAGGTGAAGAAAAGGAGCCTCAGGAGGTTACTTCCTGCCCCCAGGATGCACAGCTTTACTCTCTCCATTCTCAGATTCGTATCTTCTCTCTTCATCTCATCCAGTATCTGTGATGTGCCAAGTGCTATATTAACCCTGGGGGGTCCTCTAAGTGACCGAGACAAATCCCTGCTCTCATGGAGCTCACCCTCCAGTCAGGACACAGCTGGCACACAAGTAGACAAGCATGAAATATAATTTCAGGAGGGAGTAAGCGCAGTGAAGAAAACTAGAGAAGGAGAGGGGAGCTGAATGGTCGGGGAGGGTTGCACATTTAGGTGATAACGATAATAGTACCAGACACTTCTGTTGTGTTTGCTGGGTCAGGTGCCTGTCGAAGCACTTCTCTAGCATTAGTGGGTGAGGCAGCCAGAGAAGCCTCTCTGTCTCTGAGAAGGCAGGTCGTGTCCCCACGTACACATACACAAGCACTTTTTGGCCTTTGAATTTAAACCAGAAAAAGAAAGAGCCATGTGAATAGCTGCGGGGAGTACACTCCGGAAGAGTCACAGCAAGTGCAAAGGTCCTGGGGTGGGTATGCTCCTGCTAAAACCTGGGAACTGTGAGGAGGCCACGCTGCTAGTGGGTACAGATCAGAGGGAGTGACTCTGCAGGTTGACAGTTAGTGATAGAGCCAAGATTCTAACATGGTCGTAGGACTCCCAGCCCAGTGCTCTCTCAGGGCCCCACTGTGCTAGCTGTCACCTGTATGCTCTACTCCACTCCCAGGAGAAGGTGTCTCTTAGGGGGCTGTGGGCCCCCTGCCCCGAGTCTGAGCGCAGACTACATGACTCTACCCACTGCTTTTCCCTGCTCTGGTCCAGCATCAGCCTTCCTTGAATCCCAGCTCTGTCCACTTCCTGATGGCATGGCCTTGGGCAAATGACTTTTCCCCTCTGTGCCTCAGTTTCTTCATCTGCCAAATGGAAATAATAACAGGACTGCCCCCAGAAGGTGGTTGTGAGAATTAAAATGAACTGAGATATATAAAATGCTTAGAATAGCACCTAATATATAAAATGCTTAGAACGGCACCTAAATGCTTAATAACAGCACCAATGCTTAATAAAATTTGGCTTTTATTATTTTAGCTAAAATAATTTTATTTTATTTTTACTCCCGGCCTATGGTTGTTGAGATTGGCAGAGGTGGGAACGCTTCTAGTCAGCATAACTTGGAAGCAGGGATCCTTCATTGCTGGGGGAAGTTGGAGGACAAAAGAAGAGGCCCCTGGGGAGGGAGAGTGGGGTTCACCCATCAGGTGCCAAGCCTGGACCAGTCGTCCAGCTCCCACCCTTGAGGGATAGGCCTCATCTGCCATCCTAAGCCTAGCACCAAGGAAACGAATGAGTGGACAAACTCATGTTGGCTCCCTACCATGTGCCAGGCACTGTGCTGAGCAAAGGTGGAGTCAGTATAATTGTTGATTGCTATCCTCTTCCCCAACCACCGCCACCCTACCCTCCCAGCCATCCATCAGCAGACGATAGTCACTGTCGTGGTGCCCAGCCCATGCAGCAGTGCTGGACTCCAGGCTCAAGCCTTGCACTTTGTCTGAGGCTCTGCTACACCACTGTCTTGAAATTCATAACAATTTTTGAACAAAGGGCCCACATTTTCTTCCTGGACTATGTTCTGCAAATTATGAGGCTAGTCTCGGCTGACAGGGAACAAAGAGGCCCCCAGACCTCCACCTTTCCTGGAGCTGGTCATAATGGCTGCTTTCTTACTGTCAGAATTTAGAGACATTATTTGATCTATCTCATTTAATCAAGTGTCTCATGAGTGTTCTCAGAGGGTCCAGAAACGTATTTACCCAAGGAACCAGAGAGCCCAGGAAGTAGGGGGGTGGGGGCTGGTGGTACAGTTAGCATGGAGAGAGCCCAGGAAGTAGGGAGAGAGAGGGGGCTGGTGGCACAGTTAGCATGGAGAAATGCAGGGGCATTACCAGGGGATTGCCCTGTCCCTTAAGATTTTCAATTAAGTCCCCTCCGACTCCCAGGATCCTAGAACCTCCTAGAGAGGAAGGGAGGTAATGCCGAGTGTTCACCACTTTGCAACCAAAGCTTTCCCTGATGTTATTTCACTTAATCCCACTTGGGGAGGCGCTGTCATTATTACTGGCTCATTTGGCCAAGGATGAGGCTCCACGAGGCCCCATGGTTAGTGGAGGGGGCAGGAGGGGCGGGGGAAAGGGGAACGGAGGGCCCCCTGGTGAACTTTGTGGGCCCTGGGCACGTTTGCCTTTCTCCATAAAAAATATTAAGCATCTATTTTATGGCTCTATGGGTATAAAGATGGATATATTAATATTGTATACAGTAGTAAAACACTTTCTTTAGTCTAAAAGCTCTTTTTTCCGCCTCTAAGTATAAAAGAAATTAAAACATTGGGGAGAGAACCCTGGAAATAGCGTGAGCCACGGGCTCTGTGTCCATTGCGCAGAAAGGGGAAGTCAGCCCTGGCAGGAGAGGAGGGGGAGGAAGAAGAGAAGGGCTGAGTCACGGGTTCAAAGCAGTGAGGTTGTGATGAAACAGTGGGCAGCAGCTCTTCACCCAGGTGTTTGAACTCTTGGCACCAGTGGCCCCGGGACCCCCTCTCTACCCTTGTCTGTACCTGGAGATCCTGAGAGCTTCATCTCCCCAGACTTCACCTGTCTGAAGCTGGTCCCAGTTAGATCAGTCCTGCCCAAGGGCTCTGTGGGGCAGGGGCTGTGGCCCTCCCTACTGCCCCGTCACCCCGTCTGCCCAAACACCACTGCTGCATTTCACAAATTGGACCTGTCCTTCCTGATTGATACCGTTGTCCTGACAGATATCACCAGGCACGCAGCCAGTGGCGCTGTTACCTTTTGCTGCCATTAACACAGCTATTTACTCCAAGGAAAATGACCTTAATTTACAAGGCATTATAACTAATACCAGATGATTATGGTCATTAATATTTATGGATTGACACTCCCAGGAGGGGACCTGGGTGCTAATTGGCACTCCTCTCTGTGCCTCTTTGCTCAGTGAGGCTTCTTCTGATTTCTGCTACTTTGCCCTTTGGTTTCGAGGGAAATTTTGCACGGGGCCTTTCCTTATTTCTAGCTGATTTCTCTCGTTCTCTTCCTTCCTTCTGAGTCTGTAGGCGGCCTAGAAAAGTGCCTGAGCCACTGGGGGCTCCAGGGTGCTGGGAAAGGGCTGGGGTCACAGCTGAGGGGAGTTGCAAGGAGGGTCTGTGCTGCTGCCCAGAGGGCGTGAGGGGAAGGGAAGCGACAGGGAATGTGTACGTCTGCCCAGAAACAAAGCCCTGTCTCCCACACCCATAGCTTCCCCTGTCTCTAATCAAAAGTGTTCTGGTCTTTTTACATAAGAGGGAATCTAAACCAACCCCTCCCAAAGCCCCATCTAGGGCTTGGTTGAATAAATGGGGGTATTTGAGGCATGTGAATTAGGGGCCCAGATTGGAGAAGACGGATCACACTCCCCCTTCTCGCTCTTAGGTTCTGGGGGTGCTGGGAGCTGATGTTGCCTGGGCTGGGACACTTACTTGTCTCCTCTCCATTTCAGGTGGTAGATGTGTTACAAACCGCAGTGTGTTGCCATGGTAACCGAAGTGCTTCCTTCCAAGAGAGGGGGCAGTGTCCTACCTGTGGTCCCCAGGTAGTCTCGCCCACTCACGCCCACGCTCCATGCCCCCTCAGCCAGGGCTGGGTCAGCCGTAATCTTAGAGCGCCTCTGGGGCCAGGTGGGCTGTGTGGGAGTGACCTGCCCTGGACAGCATTGGGATGTACTTATATCCTGATGGGAGGGGCCAGTGCTGCCCCACTCCAGTGAAAGGCTGCCCTGCAAAAAATGGGCACAGTGTTGCCAGACCTTCTAGATTCCAAGAGAAGCGGAAGTTTGGATTGTAGGCACCCTGTCCCAATTATTTTTATTATTGGCCAAGAATGTAAATAATACTCCTTTTAAAGATCTATGAGGGCCAAACAAAACATGTTCATGGGCCCTCCATTTGGGTTGGCCAGTGTGGTGGCCGTTTTGCAAACAGAGCAGGGCACACACTCATAGGAGGTGGCCCCTCTCAGCATCCTGTTGGGGTCCCGAGGCAACTGAATCCAGGAAAACAGCTTTGTAAGGGGATGGCAGGAAGTGGCCAAATTCCCAAAATAGACTTGAATTCAGGAACTGGAAACTGGGCTTAGCTGGATCCTGTGTCTCTAAATAATCTTTCAGGATCTACCAGTTGGTTTTGATAAGGAGTTAAGAAAAGGGCACAACAAGGACGGTGCCTGTGGCTCAGTGAGTAGGGCGCTGGCTCCATATACCAGAGGTGGTGAGTTCAAACCTGGCCCTGGTCAATAGCTGCAAAAAAAATAAAGAAAAAAAAAGAGGACAACAATTCTGGCCTATGACTTTCTGGGGGACCTTGGACTATGCCCTCCCCTTTTCTGTGCCTGAGTCTCCCTGTCTGCATAGTGACAGGCTTAAACCAAGCCTGGGGGTCTTTTTCTGGGGTCTTTCTGTTGCTGACTGGCTGTCATCCTCTATACTTATTCCGGTATCATCGTCTCCAACATTCACTCTGGAGAACCCCCAGGAATTTTCAGAGTTGGAGTTTCACCATCCAGAGTAGGTCTCCATCTCTATCCTAGTCACTTATCTCTATCCCAGTGACTTATTCTTTTTTATAAAAGAATTCTTATTCTTATTCTTATTTTTTTTTTGAGACAGAGTCTCACTTTGTCGCCCTCAGTAGAGCCTTGTGGTGTCACAGTTCACAGCAACCTCCAACTCCTGGGCTTAGGCGATTCTCTTGCTTCAGCCTCCCGAGTAGCTGGGACTATAGGCGCCCACCACAACGCCTGGCTATTTTTTGTTGAAGTTTGGCCGGGGCAGGGTTCTAACTCGTCACCCTTGGTTTACAGGGCTGGCGCTCTATTCATTGAGCCACATGCGCCGCCCCCAGTCACTTATTCTTTACCAACAAAGTGTTGAGCCACTTTAGTGAAAGGCACTGAATGGAAATGGGATGAAGAAATGAATGGGACAGGAGAGATCCCTGCCCATGTGGGACTCGCTGCCACTGGAGGAGGCAGGGAAGGTGGAGGGGGCATCTGATTTCTGCTCATCCAGGCGGCCAAGTGCTCACTGATTTAGTCAGTGTCATCTTTCAACACCTAGCTGAGCTATTCCATCATCTGGAATCCTTTCCTAAGCCATCCCCATCACCTTCGACCTGGTGCCCCCAAGACACAGAATTTGGTCCTGACTGGTTTAAAGCAGAGTTTCTCAACCCTGGCACTTGACATACGAATAATTATGAGTTGGAAGGGGGCCCTGTCATGTGCTTTGTAGGGTGTTCTGCAGCATCCCTGGCCTCTACAACTAGTCACCAGTAGCACACTCCCCCCCACGCACACAATTATAACAACCAAAAATGCCTCTAAATGTCCTCTGGAGGGCAAAATCACCCCCAGTTGTGAACCACTGGTCCAAGACAATCATCCCAGTGATTCCTTTCACCAGCAATGGTCTAGGTGTGAATGTGGTTGTGTCTTCCCCTGATTGTTAGCACAGTGGCAGCTATCTTGGGTCCATGAGGCAAGCCAGTCTGGGAATGAAGCTGATCCTCTGAGGATGGTCAAGTAGATTGTAGAGAGCCTGAATCTTTGATAATGTTGTTGAGACCCTCAATGCTGGGGTAACCTTATTTCCGGCCTTTTTGTTATGTGGGATCATAAATGCCCCGATTGTTTGAGCCTGTTTGGGTCAGCATTTTCTACTTCTTAAACCAAGAGCACGCCTAATTGATAAGTCAGAAATCATACTTGAGACCTTAACCTAAATGTCAACTTCATCCGGGAGTCGGGGGGGGGGCTCTCCCACCCTAACAATGCAAGTTAGGTCCCCCTTAATCTTCTGAACTTTTCTTTGGTGGCATTCATCCCTTTTAGGCTTATATTTTGTGAGTCTACTGAGGCCTGTAGGCTGAGCTCTGTGAAGCCAAGGACCTTGTTTTATCTCTTCTTCCACTGTAACCAGTGGCTGAGTGCCTGGCACATAGTAGGTTGTCAATAAATCTTTATTGAATTAATGAATGAAGCAAATGAGGGGATGAATGAACAGGTGGATAGACAAGAGAATGAATATATGCTTGTAGGGATGGATGGATATAGAAAAATGTTTGCACCTTTGTGTGTATACTTAGATGGCGAATTCTCTGCAGGCCTGCAAACTCCAAAGCTGGACCTAATACTTTAGAAGTAAAGGGAGGGCCACCAAAAAGTATCTAATTTGCTGCTGAAGAGGAAAGGCTATGAAATCACATCATCTGCCTTAATCTCCAGGGCAGGCAGCATCAAAGTTGTTTGGGAAGTAGGGCAGTGTGCTGGGCATGGGAAGGATGAGTCGAGAAAAACAGCATAGAGGTGGACTAGCATCCTGGGAAGGTGGGGGCCTTGAGAAAAGATGCTGGCTTTGTTCAAATAAAACCTGAGGAAATGGGAAGCACCATTAGGTCAGAGACAGGTGGGGCTGTTTGGACCTAAGTCCCCACCAAAACAGTGAAGGGCTAAGCTGGGATTTCATGGTACAGGTGGGGCCCTCAGAGGGCAAGGAACTTACCTGGATTCCCTCAGAAATGGCCCCAGACCTGGGTCTGGGTATGTCTCATATACTATGATGTAGCCAAGAGAACCAGGAGCTGTGTGACTTCGGGCAAGTTATTCCACCTCTCTGAGCCTCCTTTTCTTCACCAGGATAATGGGTGGGGACACTACCTCACATTCAGCGAGGGTGTTGCATGGTTTCCATTGATATCACAAACAGAGCACTGAGCCGCCAGGTGATACCCAGTTACTTTTCTTGTCTCTAGCTGGGGCATCTAGGAGGGCTGCCTGAAGGAAATATCTTGCAGATTCTCAACTCTGTAAACAAGCCCTCAGGCAAATCCTTGGGGCTGGGAGTTGAAATAATTTCTTGAAATCCTGCCTGAGACTCCCTTGCCATGGAAATGCTTCTCTTGATCTATTAAAAAAAATGGTTTGATAGGGCTATAATTCACATGCCACAAAATTCATCCATTGAAAATGTATAATTCGATGAGTTTTAGTATATGCACAGAGTTACGCGGCCATTATCACAACCTAATTTTAGAACACTTTCATTACCCTAAAATGAAACCCTGTACCCACTAACAGTCACTCTCTTGCCCTCTCCGCTCGGCCCCTGGCAACCTGTAATCTGCTTTCTGTCCCTGTAGATTTCCTATTCTGGGCATTCCTCATAAATGGAATCATAAGGTGTGAACTTTGTGGCTGACTTCTTTCATGTAGCACAATGCCTGCATGGTTCATCCATCAGTAGTTCGTCCCTCCTTTATGGATAAGTAATAATATGTCATCATATGACTATATCACGTTTTATCTTTCACCAGTTGCTAGATATTCAGGTTGATTCCACTTGTGGCTATTGTGAATACTGCTGCTGTGAACATTTGTGTACCTGTTCTTGTGTGTAGGACCTAGGTTTTTAGTTCTCTTGGGGATATACCAAGGAGCGGAATTGCTAGGTTATACCGTGACTCTGGGTAACGTTCTGAGGACCTTCTCTCTTTGTCCTTCATTTTGTGGTATAATGAAGGTCAGAGTTGTCCTCCTCACGGACCTCTCCACTTGGCACTTCCAAAGTCTTTCCCTCTATCTGAAGATTCTAAGCGATGCCCCCCACCTGCATCAGGATGGCATGGGTTCGAATCCTGCCGCTACCTAGGCAGTGTGGTCTTAGGGAGGCAATTAAAACTCTCTGAACCTCCATTTCCTCACCTGCAAAACAAAGACAAAAGGGCATTCCTGGGTAGAAAGACAATGAGGGAACATGTGTGAGAATTCTTTGTAAAAGCTGAGAACAGCAGTAGAGATGCTATTCATTCATCCATCCATATTTATCAAGGGCTTACTACAGACTGTGATGGGACATGATCGTGAGCAAGGCAGACAAGATGCATCCGCTCTGAGATGTTACATTCTGGTCTTTTTGGTCATAGATAATGGCAAACTGCTCTATAATTCTAAGCAACCCGCACTTGTTCAGGCTATTTTACCACCTGTAAAATGGGTGAGCTGCAGATCTACCCACATCTACCCACTTCTCCCCTCAGTCCATCACTAAAACGGGCACCCGTGTCCCATACAATGCAGCTTCCCAAGCCCCAGGCAGCATCCTTAGGGAATAACCAAGGTGGGCTCTTCCTAGGTGCTCAGAATAGTCAAACAGGACAGATAGGGAAGGCGGTCCACCTGGGCCGGGCATGCAGACTGGGATGAACTCCCTTTCCCGTCACCTGCACGTCTTCTGGAACCTAATGATGGCATCACCCCCACGCAGCTCCTGGCCTAATTGGCACAAATCCATGACATCTGCTGGTTCTTTCCCATCACAGAACCCAGCCTGGTGGTCCAGTCCTGGCTGCCGGGCTGCAGCTGAGACAGCACTCCCCTGGGAGTGTGTGTTCCTCATGAAGAGCAAAGATGTAGGCAGCAGCCTAAAATAGACGCGGAAAAACACTGCTTTTTGTTTTCTCTCTGGAAGGGTAGCTGAGTGATCCGCGGCGGGGGACCCAGAACGTCTCTGTTGAAAACACTGTTATTATAAGACAGCCAGGAGGGAGCTGGGCGCCGAGGGCGCGGGCGGAAGACACCACCCCTCTCACCACTCTGTGCCTTCCAGGCTGGAGTTTGACCCTAAGAGAACCCTGAGCCAGACTTAAGATCCAGAAGGGTGCTCACTCCTACTGCCCCACACCCACGCTGAGCATGCCCCTTTCCTTCCCCGGAGTCTTCAGTGGCTCCCATCACCCACTCCTGACTGGCTTCAGGTAGATGAAAAGTCCAGGGCGCCTGGCTTCTGGCTTGGTTGAATCCAAGTGCTCAAATTATGTCGTAAAGTTTTCATCTTCTCCCATCACTCGCTTTCCTTCAGGCAGCTCCCCTGACTGGCAGCAAAGGGCAGGCCAGGCTGGCGTCCCACCAGCACAGCAGCTGCGGTGGGTACCAATAGTTCTCAAGAGCCCTGCAGTGGACATGCTGTGCTCTGGATCTTGCCCACTGACCACCCCTGACCCAGCCACTGTGGCCTCAAATGGAAGGCTCCCATCAACCAGGTCCTGGCGACCATGCCCAGGAAGCTGAAGCCACTTTCTGGTGGTCAGAGGAAGGATAGTTTTCAAGGAGAAATCAGGGGGCTGATAAAGATACAGGATGAGACAATTCTGGGCCCTTAGAAACAACAGGTGTCCACAAAAATCCCCAAAGCTCTGGTCTACACTCAGTCAATTCCAAGTGTAAACAGATTTCACAGGGATACAAACTTCTGGGGGAAGAATGGTTAGAAACTCTCCTAGGAAAGTTTCCTTCTCTGGTCTTACTTTTCTCACCTAAGGGGCTAGAGGGAGGTTGGATTTGATGCTTTGTTCAAGGTCTTTCCTGCTTTGGTATAAAATGACTTGCAGCCAAATAACCCTTCCTTGACTCCCAGTTTCAGAGAGAAGAGACCCGTTGGGCCAGGGATGGGCTGTCACTAAAGAACACCTTTCTTTGTTCCTCCTGATTGTGTCCCATTTTCCAGGCTGAGTGGCATGCACTTTCCACATACATTGTTTCGTTCAATTTGCCATTGACTCTCTGAGATGGCAAATTACACAGGAGGAAACTGAAGTTGTGATCAGTGAAATGAGCAAGGATTGTAACCCCATCTGTGTGACTCCTAACCACTCTGCCCCCTCCCTCCTTCCCAAACCAAAGATCCTTCTAGACCTCAGATGAGAGATGTGTCTTATGCGCACAAGGACCCCCCTAAGAAGAACATGTCCGCGTAAATGAATGAAGAGGGCCACGCGGGACCTTCGGCAGCGTGGAATGCTCGTACCCCAGCCCGTGGCTGGTACGCATGCAGGAATGTGTAGCTTCATCTTCTAATTTTCAGGATAAATTAAAATTTAGGATTTTAGAATGAAATCTCCCAAATGTACAAATTTTAGCAATTAATTCAAGTTTTTGAGACACTATTTAGACCAAACAAAACATACCTGTGGGCCAGATTCAACGTGCAGGCCTTTCTAATTTGCAACGTGTCTGTCTATGCTGCAAATGGGGAAAGTAGGTCAAGATAAATGTCAGATATAATATATATATTTGGCCTTATCCCTGATGCTGAATTGGATGCTTTCTCCTAGGGTGGTCTTTCTTTTTTTTTCTTTGAGATAAGGTCTCATTCTGTTGCCTAGGGCTAAAGTGCAGCGGCATCATCCTAGCTCACTGTAACTTCATACTCCTGGGCTCAAGTGATCCTCCTTCCTCAGCCTCCCAAGTAGCTGGGACTAATAGTGGCCACCACAATACCTGGCTAGTTTTTCTATTTTTAATAGAGACAAAGTCTTGCTATGTTTCCCAGGGTGGCCTCAAACTCCTGGCCTCAAGCTATCCTCCTGCCTTGGCCTCTCAAAGTGCTGGGATTACAGGCGTGAGTCACAGTCACCACACCCAGCCCAGGAAGATCTCGACAGTGTCTCCCTGAGAAGGTGACATTTGACCAGAGATCTAAAGGGTGTGAGGAAGTTGGGGTATGGCTATCTGGGGGAAGAGCTTTCCAGGCAGCTAGATGAGCAAGTACAAAGGCCCTGAGGCAGGAAAATGTCTATGTGTCTGAGGAACAGTAGCAAGGCTCATGGGCTAGAGTAGAATAATAGAGGGGGAGAGTGGAGGAGATAAAGGTTGCATTAACCAAGTCCTGTTCTACATAGGGCCTGTAGGAACCTGATTTTATTTTATTTTTTTTTATTAAATCATAGCTGCGTTCATTAGTGCAATCAAGGGGTACAATGTGCTGGTTTCATATACAATTTGAAATGTTTTCATCAAACTGTTTAACATAGCCTTCATGGCATTTTCTTAGTTATTGTATGAAGACATTTCTATTCTGCATTTAGTAAGTTTCGCCTGTACACTTCTAAGATGCACCATAGGTGTGGCCCCACCAATTACCCTCCCTCCACCCCAACCTCCCCCCTCCCCTCCCCTCCCTTGCCCATTTCCCCATATTCTTGTGCTATAGTTGGGTTATAGCCTTCATATGAAACCTATAAATTAGCTTCATAGTAGGGCTGAGTACATTGGATACTTTTTTTTTTTTTTTTTTTTTGAGACAGAGCCTCAAGCTGTCACCCTGGATGGAGTACTGTGGCATCACAGCTCACAACAACCTCCAATTCCTGGGCTCAAGCGAGTTTCTTGCCTCTGCCTCCCAAGTAGCTGGGACTACAGGCGCCCACCACAATGCCCGGCCATTTTTTTGGTTGCAGCCGTCATTGTTGTTTGGCAGGTCCGGGCTGGATTCGAACCTGCCAGCTCGGGTGTACGTGGCTGGCGCCTTAGCCCGTTGAGCCACAGGTGCCGAGCCTTTTCTTCCATTCTTGAGATACTTTGCTAAGAAGAGTATGTCCCAGCTCCATCTATGTAAACTACATGAAAGAGGTAAAGTCTCCATCTTTCTTTAAGGCTGCATAGTATTCCATGGTATACATGTACCACAATTTATTAATCCATTTGTGGGTTGATGGGCACTTGGGCTTCTTCCATGACTTAGCAATTATGAATTGGGCTGCAATAAATATTCTGGTACAGATATCTTTATTGTGATGTAATTTTTGGTCTTCTGGATATATACCTAGTAAAGGAATTATAGGATCCAATGGCAGATCTATTTTTAGATCTCTAAGTATTCTCCAAACATCCTTCCAAAAGGAATATATTAGTTTGCATTCCCACCAGCAATGTAAAAGTGTTCCCTTTTCTCCGCATCCACGCCAGCATCTCTGGTTTTGGGATTTTGTTATGTAGGCTAATCTTACTGGAGTTAGATGATATCTCAAGGTAGTTTTGATTTGCATTTCTCTGATGATTAAGGATGATGAGCATTTTTTCATATACTTGTAGGCCGTGCACCTGTGTTCTTTAGAGAAGTTTCTCTTCAAGTCCTTTTCCCACCCTGAGACGGGATCACTTGTTCTTTTGTTGCTAATACGTTTGAGTTCTCTGTGGATTCTGGTTATTAAACCTTTGTCGGAGGAATTACTTATTATGGTTTTTATTTCAATTTTCATGATGATTAGTGACATCTTTTTTATATATCCTTTGGCCATTTGCATATTTTCTTTGGAGAAATGTCTATTTCAGTCCTTAGCCCATTTGCCCTACCCTACTTTCTGGTATTGAATGAAGAGGTCATAACGCCTTTGCCTTTGAAAAAATGTTTTAGTTTCTGGGAGCACAAAAGGAGTTCAATTCTAAAATCCGCCAAAATAGCTAACTTCTGTGTGCCTATTTTTTCTCCATTAAAACATTTTTTTTTTTTTTTTTGTAATGTTTGGTGCTAAGAGAAAGATTTCCAGAATCTCTGTTTGGGGTGAATTTGTTTGGGGTTTGGCAAACAGAATCACTGATAGGTTAGCTGTTAGGAAGAGAGAATAAACTTACATCCTCCGAGTTCATTATTTTCTATGCTACATTAGGAAGGTCAGTGTTAGGAAAGACCAGCAGCTGTGACCTCCAGAAAGTCTCTAAGGAGTCTTTTAATAGTGACAGTCTGCCTGACTTCCCCTGGGGCTAGCTCAAGAGGAATGCCTTCTTAGCAATACTACCAATGCAACAAAAATTTCTGGAAGTTCTCATGAACAAAATGGGAAGCATTGGGACAATCCATCATGTCACTAAAGGAAAGTCATTGTATACTAGAAACTTTAGGAATTTAATTTTATTGTATGTGACAAATATGAACAACTAGTAGAATCAGACATCAGGTAAAATAAAGTATGATCAAGATCTTCTAGACAGCACTTGATCAGATGTTTAGTGAGATCTTAAAATCTCTAAGCTATTAGTAGTCTTTTTGACGAGAAGTAGTGAGAAATCAGAATATGCAAAGTGAATAATATGGCAATAAATTTTGCCCTTTGCAAAGTTGTATGTCGATCATAATCACCAAGGTTTTGGTATCTCACCATTCTACTTTATATGTGAGTTACTTATGTGTGTATCAGTATCCCTACTAGATGTGAGTTCCTGGATTTTGTATCTCACTTACTATTCTGCTTTATATCTGAGTTACTTATATGTGTATAACAGTATCCCTATTAGATGTGAGTTCCTGGATTTTGTATCTCACTTACTATTCTACTTTATATCTGAGTTACTTATGTGTATATCAGTATCCCTACTAGACTGTGAGCTCCTGGATTTTGTATCTCACTTACCTTTCTGCTTTATATCTGAACTACTTATGTGTGTATCAGTGTCCCTACTAGACTGTGAGCTCCTGGAGGGCAGGGATGTGCACATTATTTTCCCTGGTATCCCCCATAACACACACCTTATACATATTGAACAACTGAATTCAAGGAAGTATTTTTATTCCAGAACACTCTTGACACCACCACACTACAGAAGGCTGAACTTGAAAGAACTGTAAGAAAAAGCTTTTTGTGAGTGCTCACCAATGTTGAGATTAACGACATTTTAAATACAAGGCAGGACCAATCCAACTGCAACTACTGTTCTTAGTGAGCCACCAAGAAAAATTTGTTTCAGGTTTGCAAGTCCTAAAATAATTTCAAATAATGATATCTTTTTATTTTTATTAAATCATAATTGTGTACATTGGTGCAATCATGGGGCACAATGTGCTGACTTCATATACAATCTGAAATATTTTCATTGAACTATTTAACATAGTCTTCGTGGCCTTTTAATCACTATATGAAGACATTTACATTCTGCATTTGGTAATTTTCACTTGTACCCTTCTAAGATGCACCGTAAGTGTGATCCCACCAATCACCCTCCCTCCACCCATTCTCCCCCCTCCCCTCCCTTCCTCTCCCTTGCCCCTTTCCCCATTTACTCAGCCCTACTATGAAGCTAATCTACAACAGCTTTCACATGAAGGCTAAAACCCAGTTATAGCACAAGAAATAATGATATCTTTTATTCTCATTGCCTAGAGTAATCAGCAGAGGTTTAGGCATAGTTTCTTGTTAGATTCTTGGTGTTTGGCTTATCATGATGAAGGTGCACTTTCAGGACTGACTTCTGAGATAATTTGGTATTCCACTGGCAGAATTTTCAGTCCCACCAAGTTTGAGGAGCTCAATAATATTTCCCCCTCGACAATATGTTATATCCATCTTAATTTATAGAGCTATTCCCCAATGTTTCAATTTCATTAACATTTATATTATTTAAGACTATTCTTTTATCTTTTATTTTGAGATGTGGATATCACTATGTTATCCAGAATGGTCATGAGTTCCTGAGCCCAAGAAATCTTTCTGCCTTAGCATCCTGAGTGGCTGGGACTATAAGCATGCGCTGCCATGCCCAGCTAGAAAACCTTTTATTCTCTTATGCATCAAACATTTATTGACAATTTTCTATTTGTAACAAGATACCATGATAGGTCCTGGGAATGTTGACATGAATAATAGCAAGACTATAGTAGAAAATTAGATAGGATGAACTTCTGCATGAAGACGGTGTCCTATACACACTGGGTCTTAAATGAGTACCAATGTACTGGAATTCCTGCTTTCAAAAAAATAGATAGGTGTCATCATTGAATGACATGAATATTCATCATATTATTCAAGTTAATCATTAGAAAAGTACAAATTGAACACTTTACATGTACTTTAAAAAGTGAATGTATAAAATATGCTAATAGGCCTTTTGCTCAAGGACCTTTTGTTCAGCTGGAGAGACAGTGATTACTATGGTTAAATGCACAACCCATGTGACTAAAACCTTAAATAGCATGAGATGAAATATGATTTCATATAGTTGTCATGAAACTAAAATAGACTTTAAGGTCACAATATGCAGAAGTTCATGGATAAGAGAGCTCACGATTGATAAAAGTTCTTGAGTCCTTTACTCACGGACACATGAACTTTAATTAAAATCAACAGAAATAAGAAAATTTCCCGTGTTTCTTGACTGCTTACTATGTTTCAGCCTATCTACTTCTGTTTTTTTTTGATTGAGCTCATTCCTTTTTTACAGCTATATTAATTCAGTTCTATTATGTCATTATAGAGATGAGAACATGGAAGCAAGCTGTAGTCATTATCTACAGCAGGGTAGCTCTAAGTAAGTAGTGGCAGTAGACTCAAATGCCAGTCTGTCTTGAAGTCTTGCTCTTTTACAACACCACTCTTCTGCCTGGGAACTTTTGATGAGCCATAAAAGAAGAAATTAAGCATTTTTGGTTTTTTTTGAGAACAGTCAATGAGTTAGAAGGTAGGCCATGAACATAGATACTACCTGATCAGTATCAACCTGCGATGTCCTACTAAATAAGTGGTGTATCCTAATGTCTTTTCTGTAGACTTTGCAGGATTCTGATGCCACTGCTAAATGTAGGGGATTCCAAAATAATTACAGAACCAGTCGATGGATTCAAATATGTGCCCATTTGCAGACCTTACAGCTGGCCCATTTTGTAGAACCCAAATTTATCTTTATTATACCCAGATAAGTGGCTAAAAATGGGTGTTTTTATTTGTTTGGATTAAGTCTTTAAAAAGTGCCTTCCTTTGCTGAGAAGATATGTTTTCTTAGGGCATACTGTAAGATGCTTTGCACTCAGTGGATGCTCAGTAATTATTTGATGTTGGCTGGTAAGTGATGCTTGTCATACCCTGAGTTCCTTTTTCTCAAGTCAAGACCATCAGGCTCTTTGATAATTGAACAGATGCAAATAGATGACCTGTCAAAAGCTAGAGAATACCCTTTATTAATTAAGAAGCCTGTTATTTTGAAGTACCAAACATTTTCTTTAAAGGCCCTTAGTCTCTGTTTAGGAAGACTAAGGTACCAGTTTCATAGAAATTGAATAGTTCATCTTTTCCATCACGTCATAAAACTCTGCTGTCAGGGTGAAGAATCAGAGAGTGGCCCCTAGAGACTTTGCATACCATCTTTCCAGCCTGTATGAAGTGGTATGCATCCCTTAGGAAAATTAGTTCAAAAGCTGAGCAAAATTTGGCATAAAAAGGGGAAATATGAGCTAGGATTCCCAATTGCCCACAAGTAGATTAGCCTCACTCAATTCACATAGCTCATGTTTGAGCAGACAAGAAGGAATCCCGTGTGCTAGTGGTGTGTTGGGCACCCTATCCTATGGCTCTGTGTGCAGTACTCACACGACCAGGATCAGAGATGTGGTCTAGGATGGACCCAATAATACGCTGCGGCATGCTCATTGACAGCATATAGGACTTGACCCAGAAGAACTCAACTCCCTGTGACCTCTTAGTAGCTGAAAGGGTCTCAGCTGTCTCCTGAGGATGAAGAGATTTCAGGAGTAAAGCAGTTAAAGAAAATCCTGAAAGATATGAGGAACAGAGAAAGAAAACCAAGATCTGCAGCCTTCTGAAGGAGCAATTCCCTAGGGCAGGTTTCTTGTCTAGATCTATTGAAAGGGACAAGTTCGGTTCTCTTTAAGGCCAAGCAAAGTGCAGCGAGGCAGATAAATCCTTCTTATTCCTTCTGAGAGCAAGTAATAAAATTGTTTATTGCTCCCTTCTAAAATAAATCAAAATTATAAGATTAAGGAAAATATAAACTATACTATGAGTAGATGTGCTCATTCAGGTATAATCACAAGAATATAATTGGTGTAGAGTGTTTGAGAAAAGTGGTTGCCTTTTTCTGTTTCTTTTTGTTTTGTTTTTTAACCTTGGATTTTACATTGACGGTTTTAACAATTAATGTCTTATCTTTGAGTCTGTGTTTATCTTGCTGAAAGAGATCATTATACTAAGAAAATGTTCTATTCTGTTCATATTATCTCTTAAGTAGCTATTAATATCATTTTTATAAATGAATATAATTAACTCCTAGACTTGCTGCTTTCTTTGAAATTTTCTCATTCCTCCTTCCTGAGCTTACTCTAATTTCTGTCTTTAACTTGTAAATATCTGTCTCGAATTGATGAAATGACCCCATTTGGGTCTCAATTAGCTCAGCAACAGAGGCTGTTATGCTCAGGAGCTATTACTGATGTAGGGTAAAAATTAACAAACTGAAGAAAGAGTTCTAAAGGGAAAACCCACAGGCAAATCCCCGAAAGAATCCTTTTACACAAAGCTTGGGATGTTCGAAGAGAAATGAAAATAATTACTAGATTAATAACTTATACATGTGATTAGAACACTTGATGTACTGAAAGTAGAGGGTTTTCTTGAAGATTAAATTGAAAAATAATGTGCCAGAGGCACCCCTTAAATCTTCTCAAGTTGGCTTCCTCCCTCTCTGCTTCTATAAAAGGGTAGAATTTGACCCAACATATTACCTTACTCTTTGTACCTTTCTGCAGCAATTCTTTCATCCAGAGGTATCAAAATGTTTTTACAAATGTAAATTAACAAGCCTCATCATTTCTCTCCACAGAGATAGTTCATTTAAGTAACACAGAAACTTACCTAAATGGCTTATTCCAGGTCACCTGAGAAGTCCTCTGTGGAATCTGGAAATGGATATTCGGAGTATAAAAAGACCTTGCAGTCTCATTGCAGATCCAGGTTTGTAGTCAACCCCCCTCTGGCAAGTACATCGAGGCTTCCATCAGTTGGCACTTCCCAACCTCAATAAGCACCGACCTACCTGGACACCCAGCATCGTCCTCCCTTCCCCTCTATCTATCCTAAAAGCTGAGTGAGGACAGAAAATAGCGTTTTCTTTAGAGAGAAATTTCTATGAATCACTATGGTGAAATACTTTTTCTCTTTTTCCCCAAACTCTTCTATTAATTGGTTAAACAAATTATTACTGAATGCTTACTTTGTTGCCACTGACAGCATTAGACACGGGGAACACTATAGTTGAGTTCCTCCCATCCTGGGAAAGACAGACAATAAAACGAATCAGATACCTTGTGGTCAGTGCTAAGACGACAGTAAACTTGGGAAGGTGGGAAGGCATGCAGGGATCAGGGAAGGCCTCTCTAAGCAGATGGCATTTAAACTGATATCTGTAATAGTCTTTTAAATTACTGAGGGGGAAGTGCACCAGGCACAGGGAACAGTAAATGTAAAGACAAGAGCTCGAGTGGGAGAGAAATTGGTCAAAGCCTAGTATGCCATGACAAGAGCAGAGGGGCTGAGCCTGTAGAGGCAGGACAGAGCGTGTGGGGCATGGATGAGGTGTGGATTCCATGGTGAAAACAGTGATAAACCTATGAAAAGTTTGAAGAAAGGAAGTAACATGATCTCATTTAGATTTTGAAACTAATAAATATTGTGGAGAATAGCTGTGCTAGGCCAACATCTTAATCTACCTCTAAGGTTAAATGATTCATCAGGCAAGGCACTGAAGAAATACTAGTAAGAAACTATGTTCTTCTCATTTTCATCCTTCCCACACCAGTTCCCTGAACACTCATGAACATGAAGTAAAACACTGTTTTAAAGGGGAAAGACCTGTGTGCCTCTGTGCAGCTGATTCATGGCTCTTCTCCCTTAGAAACCTACAGTGTTTCTTTGGTCCCTTTGGCCTTCCTGTCTATGACCCCAGTGCTAATTGCAAAGGCCTCTGACCCCTATCACTTTGTTTTGACATTGTGTGGTTCCTCTGGCTCTGATCATCTGTTTATGAGCTCTGTGAGGGCTAGGAACTGTCTTACCTCTGTATTTCCAGTCACCATCTGGAGCCAGGTCCACAGAGGATGCCCCCTCAAAATGATGCACAGATGAACGATTAACCTGATGACTATATGAAGGATTTTCCCAAACCAAGACGCACTGAAATATGAAAGGGGTTGCTATTAATGTTTATGCTAGGACAATAGGGTAAAGTTGGTCCCTGGGAGCTGGTCCCTGGCCCCTGGGAGCTGGTCACCTTAGTAAACATTGTAATGAATTATCAGCAGACTTATAAACTCGCCAATTCTGGAGGATTTTTAGAAAGTAGTGGCACTCCATTTGCCCAAGCTAGTTTAGAACACTAGTTCACAAAGCATGGCAGACATAATCATGCAGGAGATGATTGGCACCCAAATTAAATAATATGGATTCACACGTTATAATTTCCTTTTTGATTCATCTTTAGTCTTTCTAATTATCACAAAGAAATATTCCCAGTTTGATGCTAGATTAATTTTAACCCCTCAAATCCTTGCTAATCTTTCATTTTTTTATGAACAAATTTTAGCATCAGAGCTGTTGAACAGAAAATGATATCTGGCTGGAATTTAATGTTGTTATGTTAATTATATTTATTTTTGTTCTTTCCTTCATTTCATAGCTAATTACAGTCATTTTCTGGGTGGGAGTGGGATATAAAGTTTCTTTAATTGAATTTTTTAAGAGAGAGAGTCTCACTCTGCCTCTTATGTAGGAGTGCAATGTTGTGCCATCATAGCTCACTGAAGTCTTAAACTCAGGTCCCAAGTGATTCTCTTTCCTCAGCCTCCTGAGTAGCTAGGATTATAGGCATGAGAACTTACACCTGACTCATGAAGCTTAAGTTTTTAATGAATCTTTTAAAATAAAAGTTGTAAAATTAAAAAGAAAAAAAGGAGGGGAACAATTCATGGGACACTTCCTGAGTGAGAAAACAACTACAACTTGGGCATTACCTTAAAAACGCAAACAATATAACCTAATCATGTGTACCCACATATTAATGTGAAACAAGAAAATTAAAATATGATAAAGGAGATATAAATATTTTAGCAACACATGAAGTTGATGTCTAAATCACTACAGTTTAAGAGACTAGTTCAGACTAAGGATTTCCATCCGTTTTAGTTTAGCTATCACAAAATACTACAGACTAGGTGACTGAACTGCGTTTATTTCTCACAGTTCTGGGGGTTGAGAAGTCAAAGATCAGGATGCCAGCACGGGTGGTTTCTTGATGAAAGCTTTCTTCCTTGCTTATATGCAGCTGTCTTCTCAGTGTATCCTCAACTGACAAAGAGAGAAAGCGCTAATCTCTTCCTGTTCTAATAAGGGCACTAATCCCTTCATGGGGCTCTACATTCATAGCCTCATCTAAACCCGGTTACCTCCCCTCCTAATCACCTCACAGGGAGGATTAAAGGTGCAGCAAATGAATTTCCGGGGGACACATTTTTTCTATAAAATAAGCTTTATTTCTGAACCTCCTTTTAGGGTTCCCAGAAAATATTCATATGAAATTAATTTAGGAAAATAATACGTAGGTCATGTATGATATCACATTTATTTACTTTTACGATCGTTTTCTTATTATAAAGATTATGCATTGTCATTGTTGGAATATGGTTCTGGGAAATACATAATAGCATAAACATGAATATTAAAATCACATGAAATACTACAATTGGGGACAAACATTTATCTATGAGTTGATTTTTTTTTCCATTGTGAGCTTTTAGAAATGTGTTGATTTTGTATCTCAAAGTGTTAATATCTTGATGTAGATTAAATAAAATAGAAGGATTATGGTTTATTTATTAGAAACAATTAACAGTAGAATGACTTTAAGTAGCAAAACTTCCCTTGTATACTAACAAGTTATTTTTTGAGTCAGAGTCTTCAAGCTATTGCCCCGGGTAGAGTGCTGTGGTGTCATAGCTCACAGCAGCCTGCAACTCTTGGGCTCAAGTGATCCTCTTGCCTCAGTTTTTTCTAGTTTTAGTAGAGACAGAGTCTTGCTTTTGCCCTGGCTGGTCTTGAATTCCAGAGCTCAAGCAGTCCATCTGCTTCAGCCTCCCAGAGTGCAAGGATTATAGGTGTGAGCCACTTTGCCCAGCCTAACTTTTTCTTTTGTTTTTCGAGACAGAGTCTCAAGCTGTCACCCTGGGGAGAGTGCTGTGGCATCATAGCTCACAGCAACCTCCAACCCTTGGGCTCAGGTGATTTTCTTGCCTTAGTTTTTTTTTTTTTCCTATTTTTGGTAGCGATGGGGGGGTCTCACTTTTGCTCAGGCTGGTCTACAACTCGTGAGCTCAAGCTATCTATCTGCCTCAGCCTCCCAAATACTCAACATTTAAATATTTGTAATATTTAGCAGTATGATTCTCACATATTTTGAGACAAATCTTTACTCTCTAAAATTTCATTAACTTCACAATTATAATGAAATGAGTACAGAAGTGAGAAAACTTCCTTTGGAATTATGTGTTCAAACTCCTGCCTTTCTACTTTGCCAAGAAACATATACTTTCTAGGTATTAGCAACTTTACTTCCCTACTATAAAAGAATAAAATCATGACAGATTGAGTTGTGTTCTATTTTTCCATAAAAGGTAATGATTTATTACCATATCAATCCTACAGGTGTAAGAAGAAAATTGTCTACTTGTAAGTATAGTACAGGTGTCAGAAATATCTATTTACAGTTTTTTCAAAGTAGAAGGGCACTCACATGATGTAATATTATTACCTTAATCACAAGCAGGTAAGACAGTTAAAATCTACAAAAGTAACAACACACAGCAGCAATAACAACAACTCCATACCAAGACAATAACCTGTTCTTCCACTGACAGTTTTATTATTATCTCCTTCTCTAAGGATTTCTCTGTTCTGGAGGAGAATGACTATACCTTTGATTTTGATACTATTAATATATGTATAAGTGAGAGCGGTTGGCATAATATCATCTCCTTATAGTACTGTCAGGAAACACACTGAAGCTTAGGAGATAACTCATGGTCTTGAACAAACTCCTGTCTATGCCCTCTAGCTCTACCCAACTTAAATACTAATTATTTTAAACACTGTGGTCTCCAAGGAGAATAAGGATCAAATTGGCTATATCCTTTGGCCTGAAACAGTGCTTGGTTCTTAAATTGTGCTTTAATATGCCAATTCTAGTTCTCAAAGCAACTCTAACATATAGTTATTGTCATCTTGTTGTCTCCTTGAGAAAACAGGCTCAGAAATGTTAAGTAATGTGCCAAATTCATGCAGGGATAGGGCTAGGCTTCAAAGCTATGTATATCTATTACCAATGGTTCCGTTTTTTTTCCTATAGTACAGAAAAGAGCCATATGGCCTGAAAAGGGGCTTTATTTATGAAGTTTAGATTCAGACTCAGATTCTTTTGTGCAGTCAGAGGATAATAATATTTCTTAAAAAAAATGGAATCAGGTCTGTTCTTGGGATTATGACACAGATTTTTCCCAGTGAGTGGCCTCTAGTGGTTGAGGAAAGGCTTTGCTGAATTTCAGATATCATTAATACATTTAGACTGTTTAAAAAACAGCAAATATAGAGGACATCCTTGTCTGGTTCCAGTTGTAAGTGGAAAAGCTTTCAGTCTTACTACATTCAGTATGATATTAGCTGTGGGTTTGTTGTAGATGGCTTAAATCAGTTTAAGAAGTGTGCCACCTATGCCTATACTCTTGAGTGTTCTTGTTAGAAAAGAATGCTGAATTTTATCAAATACTTTTACTTCATCTATTAAGAAGAGCATATGCTCTTTGTTTCTATTGATATGGTGAATTATGGTTATGGATTTGGTATGTTAAACTAACCTTGCATTCCCGGAATGAAGCCTACTTGATTGTGATGTATATATTTTTTAATGTGTAGCTGTAATCTATTGGCTAAGATTTTATGGAGTATTTTTGCATCAATATTCATTAGTGAAATTGGTTTGTAGTTCTCCTTTTTAGTTGGGTCCTTGACTGGTTTTGATATCAGGGTGATGTTTGCTTCACAGAACGTGTTGGGGAAGGTTCCTTCCTTCTCAGTGTTTTGGAATAGGTTCTGCAGTGTAGGTAAAAGCTCTGTATATGCACATGGATATATTGATCCATTGTCTTCAATTTTCTTTTGTCATGCCTAACTTCTCTTCAGTATTCTGGTCCTTGGGGCACTAAAGGACATGGAGGGACACCTTGATTGGATATTTCCTTCCATCTTCTGCCTCTCTTTGGCAAATAGACTGCCTTTTAAGCTGAATGGGCAACTGTAGCCAAAGAGAGCCCAGAATATCTGTAGAAGGCAGCAGAGGGTGGACCCAAAACAGCCCTCCAGGAGATGAGGGCACCAAAAAAGACCTGTTCATCAGCATTTGCAGTGTCCTGCAGCTTTATAAATTATTCACTTGGGTAATGTTTCATCAAGAACTGTAAAATGGCCTTGAAAGCCTGAGAATCTAATGAACTTTAGAACAAATTTCAGAATAGAAGCACACCAAGCCTTTGAGCAAACATCCTTCCACATCCTTGGTATGTTTCTTCCTTCGGTACAACACAAATGAGTTTGTTGTAATTGCCCACCTAGTGTGTGAAATTTCAGCTTCGATGTCATGCTTAACAGGCAATGTGCACAAAGTACATGCATCCAGCTAAGCACACGAGGTTTCTATTTGTTGTTTTCCTTTAAAAACCCACATTTGGATAGTAGTTGTCTCTAGTAAAAATTCATTGAATCAAATCTTTATATTACCTCTTTGCTGATTTATATTCCTTTTCTTATGAGAAAGGTATTTTCTTTCATCTGGTCCTTAAGAGTGAATTTCACCCTAAGCATTTTAACTCACTGCTCAGTCTTTCTTGACATACATACCTTGCATATATTAATCTCAAAATCGGTTTCTCTGGTTACAAGGTGAAATGAGCAAGAAAAGGTGGATGACTTATGAAACACCATCGCCACCCTCAAGGAGAGATTGCAAGTATTTGGCAAAGATTGTGGATCCTCATAGAAGATATATTGGCTAAGTGGTAAAAGTGTGGGATCTGGGACAGATGGCCTCGCTTGAATCTAAGGTCCCCACATGTGAGCTGAAGGACATTGAGTACCTTCTTTCACATTTCTATATCTTAATTTCTTTGCCTATTGCCTATAGGTAATAATTGTTCTGACCTAACAGAGTTACTTTGAGGATTAAGTAAGTTAATAAGTAAAAGGCACATAGGAATTGAAAATGCTAGCTGCTCTTCATTATCTTCTGTCTTATGTGAAGCAAGCCTCACTTGTTATGTGAGGCTCTTCTTCCTAGCATGTAACAGGCATGCAGCAAATGTTAATTAACTAATTGAATGGAGCCTTACTGGTGTTTCCACCCCAAAGCTGTGGCTATATCTGTTCCTCTGTTTTTCCTTCTGCTTTGCATGTCTGTAGATTTTATTTAATGGGTCAGCATTTTCTCTCCCATGTATCCTTGACTCCTCAGTGAAAGTTTCCACAGAGGATGTGATCACTTGGTGATCAGAAGGCCAAATGAACAGACTATCAAATCAGAAGCCATTCTTTCCCTCAAATGATAAGTCTGTAGTGATCAATTTGAGCTGACATAATCTTAAGTTTTTACTTTTCTGCTTGTTCAAGGGTATCTCTTTATACAAGAGCATCATTTGCAAAAGAAACTCATCTGGAGGATTCTGAAGGGAATTCCCCTCAGTAAAAGGAGATACTAGTTATTTAAAACCACATGGGCAGAAAAGATTCTGGGAAGCTGGTGCACTAGTAAACACTAGGAATTTAATCTCCCCACTTAAACAATTGCAATGGCAGAATCTGCTTGGTGTAAAGATTTAGAATTCTGAAGTCTGTTTTCTAGGGAAAAGGTTGGGTAGTAAATTCTAGTTAATTTCAGCTCCTAGCATGGTAATAGCCACCCATCCCCCATTCCCAGCTCTGTGGCAGGCAGCTGTGCAGGTGTTACTGGAGCAGCTTGCACACAGCTTGCAGGAGCCAAAGTGGACAAAAATTACCTTGTGTTCCAAATATCCAGGATGTGTACTGTGGTGGCTGCTTGTTGCTTCTGATCATTGAGACGCAGATACAGAGGCAGCCAGCAGTTGTTGCTGTACCTCCTTCATCACTACTAATCCTTCCCTGTCCAGCTGAAGTGACTTCTAGGGGAGCTAAAGGGATGGAATCCCCTCTTTTCTCCTCAATTTATTTTTCCCTTTTTACTCTTTGGGGAGCCAGACATCAAAGACTGGGGCATTTGAGAACAACTTTATACTCAGAGAAAGATAGAAAGTGACAGTAGATACATAGGAAAAGCCTCAGGTTCAGAAAAGATCTGAGAAGGCCTTGAAATTTGGCATGGAGACAGCCTATGGTAATAATAATAATAATAATAATAATAATAATAAAACCCAAAACAAAAACAGCAAACCCTGGAGAAGGAAAATCTGATTATAGGATAGCTACATTATTAGATTTAAATGTCTACTTTAAAAAAAAAATTACAAGGCATCCATACAAACAGAAATATATGGCACATTTGAAGGAAAAAATAAAAGAACAGAAACTGTCCTTGAAAAAGACCTAATGGCAGTTACATTACACAAAGACTTGAAAACTACGGTTTTTATGAAAGTAAACAATGTATGAACAGAATGGCAATACAAATGAAGAAACAAATGATCTAAAATAAAAAGAAATTCTGGAACTGAAAATTATAATAACTGAAATAAATCATTCACTAGCTGAATTTAAAAGCAGATTTGAGTGGGCAGGAAAAAAAATGCTATGAAGATAGGACAATTAAAATGATCAAATGTTAGAATGAGGAAAGATGAAAGAAAAGTAAATAGAGTTTAAGGGACATTTTGGACAATCAAGCAGATCATTTCGCATATTATGTGATTTTCAGAAGGAAAACAGATAGGAAAAAGGACAGAGAGAATATTTGAATAAATAATGACTGATAATTTCATAAAATTTGAGGAAAGATATGAATATAAAGATTCAAGAAGCTCAACAAACTTTAAATAAGATGAACTCAAGAGACCCACACTGAGACATATTATACTCAAACTTTTGAAAGTCAAGGACAAATAGAATCTTGAAAGCAAAAGAGAAGCAACTCATCACACATAAGTGATGCTCAGTATGATTGATTATCAACAGACCTTTTGTTCAGAAACTTTGGAGGCCAAAAGGCAATGTGCAGATATTTAAAAAAAAAAATTGTTAACCAAGAATCCTATATATGGTAAAACTATCCTTCAAAAAGGATAATTAAATTAAGACATTTTCAAATAAAAGTTCAGGGAATTTATTACTATTATACCTGCCCTACAAAAAATGCTCAAAGAAGCTCTGCAAAGTGAAATGAAAAGACATTAGACAGTAGCTTGACTCTATATTAAGAAATAAAGATCTCAGTAAAGGTAAATACATAAGCGATTATAAAAGCCAGTATTATTGTAACAGTAGTTGATAACCTCACATTCTTTTTGTTTTGAGATGGAGTCTTACTCTGTTGCCCAAGAGTGCCATGGTGTCAGCCTAGCTCACAGCAACCTCAAATTCTCCTGGATTCAAGTAATCTTCCTGCCTCAGCTTCCCAAGTAGTTGGGACTACAGGTGACTGCTGCATTGCCTGTTTAATTTTTATAGTTTTAGTAACATGGTGATGGGGTCTGTCTATTGCTCAGGCTGGTTTCGAACTCCTGAGTTCAAGCAATTTTTCTGCCTTGTTCTCCCAGAGTGCTGGGATTACAGGTGTGTGACCTGCTGTGCCTGACCTGTTGTGACTCCACATTTTGTTTTCTACACAACTTAAGAGATTAGTGCATTTAAAATAATTATTAATTTATGTTTTGGGGCACATAATGTTGTGATATCAACAACTGAGGAGTGGGAATAGAGCTGTAAAAGAGCAGAGTCTCTGTATGTTATTGCATTTGAACTGGTATAAATTCAAATAAGAGTTTTATAACTTTAGGAGGATGAATGTAATTCCCATTGTAACCACAAAGACATTGCTATAAAATATACACAAAAATAAGAAAGTTTTAAAATATTTTACTATAAACATCAACTAATTAAAAAGAAGACAGTAGTGTAGGAAATGAAGGATTAAAAAGCTATAGAGCATATAGAAAACAAAAAGCAAAATGACAGAAGGAAATCTTTTATTGCTTTAAATTTAATGAATTAAATGTAAATGAATTAAACTCTAATTAAAACATTAGCATAAGGAGTAAAAACACATGATCAAACTATGTCCTGTCTACAAGAGGCTAACTTTAGGTCCAAATGTGTGAGTAGATTGACAGTGAAAGGATGAAAAAATACATTTTACACAGATAGTAACCAAAAAAGAGTATGAGTATGTTTACTAATATTAGACAAATAGGCTTTAAATGAAAAATTTGATAATCAACAAGAAGGATATTATATATTGATAGAAGGTTTGATATAGCAAGTGGATATAACTTTTATAAACATTTACACACTAAATAACAGACAATAAACATGTATGAAGCACAACTTGACAGAATTGAAGGGAGAAAGAGACAATGCTACAATCATAGCTGGAGACTTCAATTATGTTACTTGCAGGATATATTTATATTTCAGGCACGCATCTATCACTGTATACAAAAATTAACTCAAAATGGAGCAAAGATCTAAATGTCAGACCTAAAGTATAAGCCTTTCGAAAGGAATCATAGATCGAAAGTTCAGTGACACTTGATTTGGCATGGGCTTCTTGGACAGGACATCAAAGCCATAGGCAACCTCCTGAAAAGAAAACAAACCAAAAATTGGACTTCATGAAAATTTTAAAAATTTGTATAGTGGCTGTACATTTTGCATTCCCACAAATAATGGGCCAGGTTTCAGTCCCTTCACATCCTTGCTGACATTTGTTATTTTCTCCTTTTTTTTTTTTTTTAATATTAACCATTCCATTGCATGTGAAGTAGTATCTCATTATAGTTTTGATTTGTGCTTCCCCAGTGATTAGTAATGTTTGAGCATCTTTTCATGTGTCTACTCGTCATTTGTATATCTTCTTTGGGGTGGGTTGCTGGAAAGGGATGTCAGAGAAAACTCTACATTATTCCTTCTGGAGTTTATGTTCCTTTCTTATAACTAACCTACCCTTGTATTCATATGCTTCTCTACTTGGATTGCTGTACTGAAGGTATCAGTTCTACCTTTAAGTCCGCCCAAATCAGAAGATTTCCTTTTCATTTTGGACTTTGTTTTACAAGGAACTTTTAAGAAAGTCCAACAAAACCACAGTGCTTTTTAAAGCCAACTGTGTTTAAATTGTACCCAAGTAATTATAATTTCTTTAAAGGTGGCCATCCCTCTGGTAATATGTATTCACACTAAAAAAAGATATTTTGAAATTCTTTAACAGCATATTAAAATGCAAATCGGTCTTCCTATTAAAGATTTCTGGAAGTTCTCTGACAACACATTTAAATGCAAATTGCTGAAGTGTAGATGCTAAAATTAAAATGGAGAAACATAATACATCTCCATAGAGGGGCTGATGCTCTTAAAGGCTGGGTGGAAAGCAGCACCTGAGACCCCATGCACTCTCATCACCCTTAAGGGCAGTGCCTACCTCTGGGCAACCACTGAGGAAAACAATCCCACCTCCCAGCTGCTCCTTTTTTGCACTTAATTCTGCAAAAAGGATCTGAGCAGAATAGACTCATTGCACCCGATAACCAGAGCAAATTCTCTTTCTTCCTTACATTTCATGTTATCTGGTCAGACAGCAGAAGGCAAATCTCCAGACCCACTTGGTACCATTTACTTTTGCAATACTGCCTTGCCCTATCCACAGCCCTTGGGGAATTTCACCCCTCTCTCCTGCTCTCTTTAGAACTGGATTATTATAAGAGGCAGATCCCCATGGCAACAACACAAGCCAATGCTTTCCCAATTCTGCTTTTGTGGCACCACAGGATCCTTCTAATTATTCCAAAAAGTGTCATGGGATTCTCAAAACAAAATTAGTTTTAATTCTCTCTAAATTTAAAAATAAATATGTGTCGTTTTGGTTTAAGAACACTGGGTGGTGAAGGATGTGGGCTGTAAGGGGTTGGTAGTAGGAGTGAAATTCAATGATAAGAAAGACTTGAAAATTCAATGTTAGAGATCATTTCAGGACTGTGTATTTTCTTTAGAACAATATATGATAGAATGGACTCCTAATCCAGAAAAAAGGTGGCTCCCAGGTTAATAGTCTTAAAACAGATTGTGCCATGAGGAAAGCCTTCATTAACAAGGCTGGGCATTCTAGCTTGTCTCTGGGGTCTCCAAGTAATGTGCCTTTAGAACCATTCTAAGTGACCCTGGGAAAATTTTCTGATGAAATACATAGGTCTCCTTGGTGTTCTTTATGGGAACCTTTGTTTAAAAAGTAATTTTTAATTATATTAATAATACAAGAATAAATTTTGTTTTCAACCCAGTAACCTCCCCTTCTCCCCAGAGTGAACCCCTATGAAATTTGACATATACTCTTGAAGACAATTCTAAGATGCCATCTATAGACAATATATATAGCAATTGTGAGTGTGGGTTTTAATGATATTCTACAATATGAACTTTGTCTTTCAATATTTCATAGGGGGTTACAAATTTTGATATTTATGGCTTTAATTCATTTATTTTTCTTTAGTATTGCATCACATGATTATATCACAGTTTATTAGTTAATCCCTTAGTGGTGGACATTTAGATTAGTTATCTTTCACTATTATAAATAATATTGCAAGGAATGTTTCTGCGTGTGCTTCATACTAGAATTAATACTTAGAAATGGAATTATTATGCTCCAAAATTTTCAAGGCATTTACTCCTTTCCTCCCAGCTTTCTTCCTCTGGCAGAGACTGAGAGGCATTGTTCTCTGACCACTAGGTTCTGATATTCTGGAAGGAAAGTTCTTATTTCCTGTTGAAACTTTATCCTATAACCTATGTAATTAAAAGTAGCAATATTGCAAGAAGTTATGTCATAATGACAATCACGTTCTGTGTTTTATCCAGAGTAAATGACTGTGTGTGACTGGGTGTGATGCAGAGCTCTGAGCCTGAAGTTAATATTATTTATTCAGTGTTGCTGCATAACGATAGATGTTATTCTTCCTTGAGGGTGAAAAACTTACCATCTATTTTTCCCTTAGGTGTTCTATTTCTCTTTGGCAAATTTGCTGTAGGGAAAAAAAATAATTTGCAATTATATAGCTCTTGATGTTCTATGGTAGGTCCCATAGTCTGGAAGTGTTGAATCATCTGGTGAATTCAGGCAGTGTAGATAGTTTAACATTGATGATGATGCAGATGATAATTTTCCGTTGGGCTGATTATAATCCACACTGAAGAAAAAAAAATTACAAATTGCTAAATAACTTCCTTTTAGTAGAGTGTACACTACAGCTTAGGGAACAGACTGGCATTTGCATGATGAAATTTCAATCATTGACTGATAAACTTGGAAAAGAACTTAGACCCTCTAACACCTTCATATTATTTTTTATGAAATTGAATATCAAAAAAAGGATATAACCCGTCCAAGGTGACATAAGAAGAAACAGGCAGGGGCAGCATTATCCATCAGATTTTTATATTAATTAAAAAAAAATTATGAGCAGTGAAATTAATCAGTTTTCCTCTTTGGTGTACAGTTCTGTGAATTTCGATAAACTCACCAATGCAATCGGGATACAGAACAGTTCCATTATTCCAAAAAGTTACCTGCTGCTGCCTTGTTGTCAAATTCTATTCCCATCCCTAGCCTTGAGCAGCTACTGATTTCTGAAATAGTAGTACAGTTTCTAGGATTTTATACAAATGAAAGTACACGGTATTTAACCTTTTAAGCCGGGTTACTTTCACTTAAAAAATGCATTTAACATTTAAGACTTATCCACATTAGAGATTGTACTAGAAATTCCTTCCTTTTTTATTTCTGAGGGGCTTTCCATTGTACAGACCCAACATAGTTGATCTTTTCTCTTATTGAAGGATATTTGGATTATTTTTAACCTTTGGTGATTATAAATAATAGTGCTATTTAACACAAATATTTGTGTACAGGTTTTTGTGAGAACATGGATTATATTTCTCTAAGGTAAATAACTAGAAGTAGAATGTATGAGTCATATTGTAAATATATATTTAACATTATAAAAAATTATCAAACTGTTTACCAGAGTGATTATAGCACTTTGCAATCCCACCAGCTGAGAGATCCAGTTATCTCCAACTTTGACAGCCCTTGCTGTTCGTGTTTGGGATTTAGCCATTTTAGTAGATGTGCCCTGCATCTCACTGTAGTTTTAGTTTGCATTTACCTGCTGACTAATGATGTGCAGCATCTGTTCTTGTGCTTATTTGCCATTTGTACATCATCTTTGGGAAAATTTCTGTCAAAATATTTTATCTAGTTCTTAATTGGGTTATCTTAATTGGCTTGCTTTTCTGTTGAGTTTTGAAATTAAAAAAATATGTATTTAAGATACAAATACTTTGTCAGATATGCGATTTGTGACTGTTTTCTCCTGGTACGTAGCTATTCTTTTCATTTGCAGTCTTTCTCAGAGCAAAAGTTTGTAATTTTGATGAAGTAAAGTTTATCAGGATTTTCTTTTATGGGTTGTACTTTTGGTGGTGCACGAGCCCTCTCAAAGGGCAAAGAAGGGCCAGGCGCCGTGGCTGATGCCTGTAATACTAGCACTCTGGGAGGGCAAGGCAGTGGATTGCTTGAACTAATGAGTTAGAGTTCTAGAACAGCCTGAGCAAAAGCAAGACCCCATCTCAGCTAAAAATAGAAAAACTGAGGCAAGAGGATAGCTTGAGCCCAAGTTGGAGGTTGCTGTGAGCTATGACACCACAGCACTCTAACCCAGGGTGACAGTTTGAGACTACATCTCAAAAAATATATAATAATTTGAAAAGGGCAAAGAAGAAGACTCCTTAGAGGTGAAAGAAGGCACACTGGGTTAGTTATCAAAAGCCTTGAGTTCAAATCTCAGCTTCATCATTCTGCTTTCTACTATACTATTTTCTATGGTAATATTTGCTTGATTTATACTTGTAGCTTATTCATCTGTAAATGGGTTTAACAATTACCTTGGTCCAAGGTCTCAAAGATTTTTCTTTTGCTATCTTCTGAAGTGTAATAGTTTCACATTTTGATCCATTTTAAATTCATTTTATTGGTGTGTGAGGTACAAGTAGAGGTTCTTTGTTTGTTTTGCTGTTTTGGTATGGGGTTGTTAGTTTACCCACGACCATTGGTTGAAAAAGCTCTTTTTTCTCCATTAACTTGCCTTTACACTCTTGTCAAAATCCAATTTATGCACATCTATTTCTGGAATTCCTATTTTGTTTTATTAATCTATATAACTATCCTTTATCAATACCACTCTTTCCTGTTTGCTGTAGCTTTGTAAGTATTAAAAGATGGTGAGCCTTCCAACTTTGTTCTTACATTTAAAAATCATTTTAATTATTTTATTTTCTTAGCCTCTTCATTAAAAATTAGAACCAGCTTATCAATGCCTCAGAAAAAATCTTGAGAAAATTTTGATTAGGATTGTATTGTTTCTATAAATTAATTTGGGGGAAAATTAAAATTTTAAAATATTGAAGTTTCCATTCATATATATATAGAGAGACAGTATCTCTCTACTTACGCAGGGCATCTCTCTACTTATTAAAGTTCTTCTTTACTTTCTTTCATCAGTGCTTTATAGTTTTTTGTAACAGATTTTTCACATATTTTATTAAATTTATTTCTCAGTATTTCATTATTGGGAGGTATTTTTAAAAATTAATTTTCACTTGTTTATTGCTTATTGTAAAAAACATGATTGATTTTTATATGTTGACGTTGGGTCCTATGACCATGTTGAATTCACTTATTGGGTCTAAGAGTTCCTTTGTAAATGCCTTAATTTAGTCTAAGTAGATAAATATATTGACTAAGAGTAGAGACAGTTTTATCTATTCTTTCCCAATCTGTACGCTTGTGTGTGTGTGTGTGTCTATTACAATGAGTACAGTGATGAACAGGAGTGGTAAAGATGGTAAATGTGGATATCCTTGTGTTGGTCTCCATCTCAGGGGAAAGTATTCAATTTTTTGACTGTTAAGTATGATGTTAGCTACATGTTTTTAGAGAGATTCTTAAATCAAGTTAAGGAAGATGTCTTAGTTCATTTTGTGCTCCTATAACAGAATGCTACCAACTGGGTAATTTATGAAAATAGAAATTTTTTTCCTCACAATTATGGTGTTCTAGAAAGTCCAAAACTGAGACACTGGTATCTAGTCAAGGTGTTCTTGATCATCTCATGGAGTACAGTAGAAGGACAAGGGACTTCATATGCTTCAGAGAGAGAAAGGCAGGGGCCAAACTCACTTTTACTACCTATAACAAGCCCACTGTAGTGGTGATGATGTTAATCCATTCATGAGCACAGAGCCCTTTTACTTTATTTGAGGTTTTATTTTATTTTATTGTTTTTGCAGTTCAGCTGGGGTCGGGTTTGAACCCACCACCTTCAGTATATGGGGCCGGCACCCTACCCACTGAGCCACAGGTGCTGCCCAAGAGCCCTTTTACTTTTAATCACCTCTTAAAAGTCTTGCTTCTTAACCCAGTTGCATTGGGGACTAGGTTTCCATCACATGAACTATAGGAGACATAATCAAACTATAACAAGATCCTTCAACATCACTAGGTGTGGTTTTTGGCTAGGGCTGGGTTTGAACCCACCCCCTCCGGCATATGGGGCTGGCGCCTTACTCCTTTGAGCCACAGGTGCCGCCCCACTAGTGTGTTTTTATTGTGAATAGATATTGCATTTATTACATTTTTTCCTATATGTAATGATATAATATAATTTTCTTCTTTGGTCTATTAAAGTGGTGGATTACATTGATTTATTTTCAAATGATGAATGAGCCTTTCATTCCTAGAATAAACTTTACTTTGTCTTGGTCTATACTTTTCTTTATATATTGTTGGGTTTGACTCACTAATTTTTATTAAGGAATATTGTGCCTGTGTTTATGAGGGCTATTGGTCTGCAATTTTCATTTCTTCTACTGCCCTTGTTTAGTTTTGATTTAGCAGAGTAATGCTGGCATTATAAAGTAAGTTAAGTAGTATTACTTACTTTGCCATTTTCTGGACAGGATTATGGTAAATTGAAATTATTAAATTTTTTCTTAATTAATTGGTAGAAACCAGTGAAACCATTTGGGCCTTGGATTTTTCTTTGTTGGAACTTTTTAAATTATGAATTAAAGTTTTTAAATAGATATAGAACTAATTTGGTTATCTATTTTTTAGAGAGAGTTTTGGTAATGTGTTTTCAATGAATAAATTTTATCTAAGTTGTTGAATTTATGGTTATAAAGTTAATCTTAACATTCTCCTATAATTCTGTGGAATCTATAGTGATATATTCTGATCATGGTAATTTGTGTTTTCCTTCTTTTTTCTTTGCCAGTCTGGCTAGATGTTTATCAATTTTGTTGATCTTTTTGAGGAAACTGCTTTTGATTTCATTGACTTTTTAAAAACTCTCTTCTATTTTATTTTTATTATTTTTTTACTCCTGTTTGCTTTAAGTTTCATATGTTCTTTTGCCAGTTTCTTAGTGTAGAAGCTTCAATTATAGATTTGAGAATCTTTTTTATTTCCTATATAAACATTAAATGTTATATATTTTCTATGAAGAACTGCTTTAGATGCATCCGATAAATTTTGATATGTTGTCTGTTTGTTTTCATACAATATTTTCTAGCTCCCTTTGAGATTTTCTCATGGATTATTTTATTTTTTTTATTTTTTATTTTTCTAAATATATGTATTTTATTATTCTTCATTACATTATTTCCCCCCCCCAACCCCTCTGTGGTAAGACAGAATTGATTTACAGAAAAGAATACAGAAAACACCAAAGCTCCTGGTAGAGGGAGAGATTTTAAGTGGGGAGAGAGATGCTCTCTCCATTCCTCTCCTGGTCTTTCCCTGTCTCCTCCTCTAGGCCTCTAGCCTCAGGGTATATATAGGTGTATGGGTTCCTTGGCCAGGAAACAAATGGATACAGTCCCTTCTACCAGGGGCAAGGTGAATGAGTGTATCAATGAATGGACACAGTCCATCCATGGAATTCAGGCCTAGGAAATTCACAAGAAACTGACCTAGGCATAGGAAATGGGGGTTCCACATTTAGTCCCAAGTGTAAAGTAAAGGAGACACCACGAAAATCTTTTTTAAATCATTAATTAAATTATTCTCAAAAGATGCTCAAAGCACAGTAAGTATATTCTTTTGTTGTTGTTGTTACTTTCTTTTTCGATCAACACAATCTAAGTGGGCCACAGAAGTTTAACTATAGGTTCAAGTGTGCCATGAGATAAAAAGGCTGAGAAACACTGGGTTAAGACAACAGAGCCCATCAGAGACTGCTGAATTTCCCCTGCACCCAGGAGGACTGGCTAATCTTTATGGGAACAGTGGGTGAAAAGACTTACGGCCAGGGGTTGTGTTGACTTCTGGAGATCTGAAAAGATGGGTGAAGCCAGGGAAGAAGGCTGAGAAGCACCCCACCAGGACGGTGCTCAAACAACTCAAGGTTCATTTCCTTTTCTTCCCATTTCTAGAACAGCGTCATTCACTCACTAAACCAATTCTATTAATAAATACACTAAGGGCATAGTGCACGAAGCTGACAAAAATCCCTGCTCAACTATGGCTTGTCCTCCAGGAGACACAGAGCCGGGAGGACAAACATTTAGGAGAGTGGATGACATGTGCCAATGAGGAAAAAACGCTGGGGGCAGGAGGATACGAAGAGTATGTATGTGCGGGGGATGGTTTTTAAGTCTTAGTTAGGGGGGCAGGGAAGCCCTTCCAGAGAAGATGGCTTTTGGGTAAAGACTTGAAGGAATCAAGGGCATTGCCATGTGGGTGACAGCAAGCAAGCATTCCCAGAGCAGGGCACGTCGCACTTGTCAGAGCAATGTCATTGGAGAGGCAGAGGCGACGGAGGGCAGAAGGGAGTGAAATGGGACAGGGAGTAACTGTGCGTGTGGCTGTGGCTGTGTCTTTGTGCGTGTCTTCGTGTGTGCTGTGGTCTATGTGTGCCCCTAAGTATGTGTATGTGCGTCCGTCCAAGTGTCTTCACGTCTGTGATTGTGTGTCAGTGTCTCTGTGTGTGTATCATGCATGTGAGTGTCTGTGTATCTCTGTGTGCGTATGGGCACTGGGATGTGCACGTGTGTAGTACATGCAGCTCCGTGCAGCTCACAGAGGGCCCTGTAAGTTCTAACAACAACTTTGGCTTTTACTCTGAGAGCCGAGAGAAGACACTGGCAGGTTTTGAGAAGAGGTGCAAGGTCTGACTTCTGCTTCTGCTTCAAATAGACATCAGGGTCAGGGGCGGTGGCTTGCGCCTGTAATCCTAGCCCTTAGGGAGGCTGAGGCAGGAGGATGGCTTGAGCTCAGGAGTTTGACACCAGCCTGAGCAAGAGCGAGGTCATGTCTCTACTAAAAATAGAAAAACTAGCTGGGTGTTGTGGCAGGCACCCATAGATTCAGGTACTCTGAAGGCTGAGGTAGGAGGATTGCTTGAACTCAGGAGTTTGAGGTTGCTGTGAGGGAGGCTGATGCCACCACACTCTAGACTGGGCAACAAAATGACACTCTGTCTTAAAAAAAGAAAAGGGAGACGTCCAGGAGGACATGCCAAGTAGAGAGCTGAACCCAGAGTTCAGGACAGAGGTTCAGGTCACCAATGTACCTTTTGGCATCACCTGTCGTTAGGTGGCATTTAGAGCTGGGAGACTAACCAGATTCTTTGTGGCTGATTGTAGATGGAAGGGGGCGAGTCCAGGGACGAAGCCCTGATATCTTCCACCTTTACATGCCTAAAGAGATGAGGAGGAACCAACAAAAGAGATTGAAAAGCTGCGCTGTCTAAGTAGGAGCAAGTGTCTGGAAACCACGTGAAGAAACTGGTTTAAGGAAGAAGGAGTGGGTGAAGATGGTATCAAACCCTGCCTGGAAGACCAGCCCACCCAGACTGCAGAATAGAGACCGAGCAGCAGAGCAGGTCCCTGATGGCAGTGACGAGAGCTGTCGAGGTGGAGAGGATAGGGATGGACACAAGGTGGGAGCAGGTTCAAGGGTGAAAGGGAGGGAGCGATGGAAACCGTGAGAGGAAACCACTCTTCACAGGGGAGAGAGAAAAGATCTGGCAACTGGAAGGCACAGCGAGATCATGAAAAGCTTCTTTTATAAACATACTTTTTTTAAGGTTAGAGGGATAGCATTTCAGAGCCTCCTGCTGGCCCGTAAGGTGACTTTGTGTGAATTCAGGAAAGTTACCTTTCCTCAGCGTGACTGTAGCCCCTCACAAGGGCTCTGGGCTTGGAGAGCAGGGTGTGGGCTCAGGGTCCAGAGACCACCTGTAGCTGTGGCCTGAAAGTATTTCATCATTGTCTTCTCCCACCACTAGAGTCATATGGCGAAATTCTACAAGAAACTAGTTAGATGCAGTGTTTCCACCTACATTTATGTCTGTCTGACTTTGTACTAAAATAATTTCATGTCATTTAAAAACCAATATGACATACATGTTTTATGATTCCAGAATGCTGACATTAGAAAATATTTTTTAAAAATTATTTAATTCAGTAATTCCTCAAAGGAGGAAACTGGAATCCAAAAATAATTTCTTAATGTTTATTATCATAATGTGCATGTTGGAGTATTATATCAACTGGAATAACATTGTGTATATATTTTGAGTCAGAGTCTCACTATGTTATAGTGAGGCTATAGTGTCCTGGCATCAGGCTAGCTCACAGCAACCTCAAACTCTTGGGCACAAGTGATCCTCCTGCCTCAGCTTCCCAAGTAGCTAGGACTACAAGCACCCACAACAACACCCGGCCAATTTTTCTATTTTTTTAATTGAGACAGGGTCTCGCTCTTGTTCAGGCTCGTCTAGAACACCAAAGATCAATGATCCTCCTGCCTCGGCCTCCCAGAGTGCTACTATTACAGGTGGGAGCCAACAGACCTGGTCATATTTTCCATATATTTTTCAAAAGCATAAGAATTTGAAACATCTGAGGTTAGGGCTGTAGAAAAATCTGAATTTTGCCAAGTTTGAATAATATGTAAAAGTTGAAAACTTGCATATTGCATACAGTTCCTCCGCCTTTATGCCAGTAAGATATTTACAAGTGTTTGCTTTGTGGTTCAGGTTAGTGCAGAGTCATCTCCATAAATGACTTATGAATAGTAACATGAAAAGAAAGGAAATCACAATGGAACTGTATGCTGATCATACAGTAGACAGACAAGACGACACGCCTCTCTTTGTGGTTCAAAGCAATGGCTGTTTCTGTGTTTGACTTAGGGTTTGTGAAGAATGAATGAAAAGATCTAAAGAACAAAGTTGATGTCATGTTTTGCCTGTACATATTGTTATAACTGCCACACCTCTAGGATTTCAGGCATAAATCTTCCTGACAAACAAATATGCCTCATGTCAGCTACTTCCCTACCATACAATTCATCCACATGTGTAATTTTCTAGAGTTAAGCGATGTTTTCTTTCCAGTAAAAACTCCACATGAACAATTATATCGTACTTTTTTTGACTTAGTAAACAAAATGGCCAGTGAGATTTGGTGAAACAACCTAAATAATATTCTATTTGTTCCTTTTTTTTTTTTTTGGAGATAGGGTTTCATTGTCACCTGGGCTATAGTGCAGTGATGTCACAGTTCTCTGCAACCTCAAACTCCTGGGCACAACTGATCTTTCTGCCTCAGCCTCCCAAGTAGCTTAGACTACAGATGAGTACCATCATACCTGGATAACTTTTCTATTTTTTGTACAGACAGGGTCTCACTTTGTTGGCTAGGCTGATCCCAAACTCCTGGCCTCAACTGATTCTCCCACCTGAGCCTCCCAAAGTGCTAGGATTACAGGTGCATGCCACTGTGTCAGACCTATCCCAAGCTTGTAGAGTTGACATAGAGTAGAAAGCAAATAATAAAATTCTATTCTTTCATGTTAATTTCCAAATGTGACTGAGAGGATGAAATAAAGCGTAGATGTTACAGAATGGGGTATACAGGCATTTGATAAATATTTGTTGAATTTAATTTTGTTAGTAAGAAAGGATAAATGACTTCAATCTATCCAGTGCAATATTAAGCATAAACTCTCAAGAACTATTTGTAAATGTCCAATTTTTATTTGTTCTTTTGAGTAATGTTTTATACGAAGAAATTCCATAGCTGTTTAAATTATAATCTTGGCAGGAAGATGAGGCTTTATCAGTTTATAGTACAAATAATTAAATTAATCCTCAAATAATTGTGAGGTTTTTTTGTGTTTTAAACCCCATTATATATAAATGTATATGTATATATATATTTATCACTAAATATTTGAATTTAGGAAAATCCAATACATTCTTGAATTTACTTGTTTTGCTACCTATAACCTACCAAGAATAGCTGCGTGGTAAGTTCCTCAAACGTTAGGGTCACCAGTTTCTAGTGGTTCTTTTTACTAACAACCAGTTAATTTTGACTTTCAAGAGCCTTGTATTTCACTGGTTTAGGGAAAACAATGCTAAGCGTTAGGAGTAGGCACCTCCACAATTCTACCTACTTAAAGTGCACTGTTATTTTTCTCTCAGCGTCTAGAAAGCTCTGGCTGACTTTCAATCTCAGAGCAGAAGACTTCTTAAAAGGGTGAATTTAAAATCTCCATTTACGCAGGTGTTTACTTTACCTCACCACTGGACAGATGTGAGTGTGGGTCTTTCCTGACCATGTTTTTCTTTTGTTTAGTTTTGCTGTGGTTAACTATAACTATGAACTTTGACTGTTTTCTTATTTAATGAAGACATCACATATACTTCTAGTGCAATATTTTATTTTTGGGCAAAGTAGGCCAAAGATGAACCTCGCTTGTGATAACATTTCAAAATCACATTTACTTTTGAAGTACAAATATTTATATTCCAAATAGAATAATCCTTACATACATGAAATAGTGGCATTTAAATGCCATCCCATCTTCCACGTGCCCTAACTGCGATGGTGGTAAAGTAACAAACATGGAAAACCATTGCTACATGTAAAAGATAGAAGGTTGATTCAGCCTTGGGAGTGTTTTTATAAGTATTATTTTAAATTTGGGTACAATATATGGAAATAGCACTGGACTGGCGTTTAAAGGATCAACACTCTGTTCTAGCTCTGCCACCACTTGGTTGTCCAACTACATTTACTTTGGCCTATTTTTTCCGATCTAAAAATGAGTGTGGTGGGGAAAATGGGTGAGTTGAAAGGTCTCTACTGACCGGCTCTAACAATACAGGGGGGAAATAAGAAATGCAGTGGGAGAATGTCATTCCTCCCCTTCAAACAGTGCAAACAAAGCAACAGCAAGAAGGCCTTGGGGAAGACAGAGGCCAAGAGAACTAGGAGGGAGAAGGCGGCTCAGATGCAGAGCCCAAGTGGTCAGAGTGTGCCGGGTTGTATACACTGGGAACCAGCAGGGGAGTGAGTGGTGGAGCAATCCTTCTCATCACACCCCAGATTTACCCTTTAGTTCTCAAAATTTGCTTAAACTTCACCTTTACAGGACCAACCACCCCCTCATCTCCTAATTATGTTCACTTGCTTGTATTTGCCCTTTTAATTAGAAACAAAGAACAGGAACCTACAGCCTGGTCATTTCGAATTCCTCCCAGCTTCCAATAAGTGTTAGAAAAAGGACAGGCAGGACAGGTTTCCTTCACTTTATGCTCATGGCCTAATTTCCTTTAGATCTATTCTTGGTCATTGGCACCTATGTTTATTTTCATGGCTGGAATTGAGCGACTTGTAAAAGTTCCCTGGGGAGGTTAATGACGGAGCCAGATTTAACATGTACACCTGCTGAATTCCCAGTGTGGGCCCTGGGCTGTGGGGCCACGTGGCCATTCCACCCCACGTTCACACATTTGTCAACTGCAAGGCACACCTTAAGCCCATGGTTGTGAATAAGAGTCAAACGTCCACACCTCAAAACTTGAAAAATAATACAAGTATCTTTCAGTTCTGAACAAAGAAACCTGCCACGTGAACTGATATTTAAAGGACCAGCCCTCTGTTCTAGCTCTGCCACCATTTGGTTGTCCAACTACATTGACTTTGGCCTATTTTTTTTGCCTATCTGTATTGTCAGCATTGGCAGGAAAAAGCAATATTCTCTCCCAACCTCCAACACAACTGTACTTCCTGTCTCAAGTTGACTACAAGCTATATTTTCACAGGTAACAAAGGCAAATATCTGTATTTTCACAGTTAACAAAGGCAGCCAACTTCAAGAATTAACATCACTTCTTATTTCCTAGTCAGAGTCACTAGCAAGCATATTTTTGTGTGTAGCCTTTTTAAATATATTTGCTTAACCTTTTAAAATATGTTTTCAAAGGATACATAGATACCAAGTATTTGTTATTTAATTCACTAGCAACTAAAAACTAGTCACTTGTAATTTGTATATATCCTACTAGTTTTCAGTGGTTCTTAAAGGTAAACATTTCTTTACAGGGTCAAGATTATCGTTTGAAAGCTGAACAAAATATTGTAGTCTATAGGTGTTGCAAATTTCTGTAGAAACCTAAGAATTGCAACCACATAAGCACAAAATAATGAGCATTCTTTGTTCCACAGTTTTTCTGGGGGAAAAAAGGAATGTGCAATTGTTCTCATAACAATATTCTAGAAAGGTGAAAAATATAGCTTTCATAAGAAATAAAGCTGTCTTGTAGTTTGCTTTTGATTACTGACCTACTTTCATGTGTTAGTCAAACCCTTAATTATTATTATTATTATTATTATCATTATTATTATTATTTTGAGACAGAGCCTCAAGCTATCGGCCTGGGTAGAGTGCTATGGCATCACAGCTCACAGCAACCTCCAACTCCCAGGCTCAAGCGATTCTCCTGCCTCCACCTCCCAAGTGGCTGGGACTACAGGCGCCCGCCACAATGCCCGGCTATTTTTTTGGTTGCAGCCATCATTTTTGTTTATGGGGCCAGGGTTGGATTCGAACCAGCCAGCTCAGGTGTATGTGGCTGGCGCCTTAGCCGCTTGAGCCACGGGCGCTGAGTCAAACCCTTAATTATTGCAACAGTTTTCATCTAGATGAATATTTCTAATTGACTCTTTAAAAATATTTATTATAAAATCAGATTCATCTTCTAAGTAAATTGGTTTTAGAATGTGAATTTTACACCAATGAATATAGCAAGCCTCTTAAAGTCATGTGCCAATGGAAAAATAATTATTTCAGAGATATACTGATATAGGGCTGTGTTCCCAGATGCCCCTATACAAATGGTGAATGTGAAAACAGATTCAAAATCCAATTGTATCCAAGAGCATCCTCGCTCTTTTTCTGTATTAAAACATTGTATGTCTTTGGCTCCTCTGTGCCCTCCACTTTTACATAGCTGTCCTCAAACATATTTGGTGGTTGGTTGATTTGGTTTCCATTGTTGGAGACCAATATGTTTTAGAAATGTAACAAAGTGTGGCATCATCAAACAACTTGAGACTTGAAAATCACCTCTCAGTGGCATCTACGAAGTGAAGTCTGAGGGTTTGGAGTGTACAGCAGAACAAGGGTGTTGGCTGTGGCAGGAGGCAGAGAGGGGTGGAGGCCTGGGCCTCAAAAATCCAGAAAAGAAAACATGATTCAGGCTTTACCCCAGAGAAAATGAGATCAAACCTTACGGTTTGGAAAGGAAGAAGCTGGCCAAGAAGCTGTGTGAGAATTGTAGCAGGATGGGGTGCATGATGAAGGACATTTTGGGGAGGCGCCCATAGCTCAGTGGGAAGGGCCCGGCCACATACACTGAGGCTGGCGGGTTCAAACCCAACTTGGGCCAGCTAAAATCAACAATGACGACTGCAACAAAAAAATAGCTGTGTATTGTGGCGGGTGCCTGTAGTCCCAGCTACTTGGGAGGATGAGGCAAGAGAATCACTTGAGGCTAAGAATTTGAGGTTGCTGAGAGCTATGACGCCACAACACTCTACAGAAGGCGACATGGTGATTGCAAAACAATCACGTTTCTGCCGTAAGTTACTGCAGCTGTGAAATTTAATTACCACTAAGAGACAACAGATTTTGTGAAATATTGTACTGTATTTCTTGAGAAATATGCGCCCTCTTTTGGATAAAGATTGTTAAGGCATTCCAGCATGAACTTAAAAAAATGCATTCAGTTGCCTAAAAATAAACAGTTTCATTGTAAAGATCATGGGAAAAAAGGAGAAAGGACAGATGTGGAGATTGCAAAACAAGC